>LGRX02033344.1:0-46614 GCA_001247695.2 Cymbomonas tetramitiformis
TGACGAAAATAGCTGGCTGGTCTTTTTTGCTAAGGAAATTCTCCACAATAAGGAAATTGGTTGCTGGCAGATCACCGAGAGTGGATTCTCTTAAATTCTATGAAAATAAGAAAATCCCGCTGTTTTTTTTTCGAATAAGCTGAAATTCAGCATATCAGCCGGGGAAACCTTGTGAGTCAAAAGTACGGCTCTCTGGGTCCATACTGTACAGTTGGTAACAGTGGTGGACTCTCTAAATTTTAAGAAAGCTGCTGGGCTGAGTTACGTGGACGTGGATGAGTTTAAGAAATTAGCTGGCTGGCTCGAAATCCGAAATTCCTTATTCTTAGCGATTCTCTTAGGACGTGACGCTGGCGGGGGGTACCCAAGTCGACGGGAATGGCTGGCTGGCCCAAAATCTCCGGTTTTCTTAAAGGTGAGCGATTACTGTATCCCCATTGTCACAAAAGAACAAGCAGCAAAATCCTGGACGAAAATGTTTACCTTCCTTCGCCAGGTTTGTATTTCTACCTCTTCATGCCTTCCTTGCGACATCAAATTCACCAGCCTCCAAGGACCATTTTGGTATAAGGATGGGTGAAGGGGGCTTCGTGAGCACCCGGGAGGGGCCATTTGGGCTAGGGGGGGGTAGCGTTGGGTGCATTGTCATCATGCGTGTCATCAGCTGTCATACAGGATAGGGTATAGTGAGAGGGCTGATGACAAATTGAACGAAGGGCCAGCACAGTACTGTAGTGCAGGCTGTGGGGAACATGTGGATATAAGGATGGGTGTATGGGGCCTTGTGAGGCCCCGGGAGGGTCATTTTAGGTGGAGAGGGTGGGGCTAGGGACAGTTTCAGTCATGCGTGTCATCAGTGTCATACAGGATAGGGTATAGTGAGAGGGCTGATGAGAAATTGAAGGAAGAGTCTGCAAAGTCCTGTAGTGCAGACTGTGGGGAACATGTGGATATAAGGATGGGTGGAGGGGGCTTCGTGAGCACCCGGGAGGGTCCATTTGGGCTAGGGGGGTAGCGTTAGGGGCATTGTCATCATGCGTGTCATCAGCTGTCATACAACATAGGTCATAGTGAGTGAGGCAAAGCAGACTTGCCCATGATGCATTGCACATCCTTTTAGAGCAGGCTCCTAGGATCATTTTGGTATAAGGATGGGTGGAGGGGGCTTCGTGAGCACCCGGGAGGGTCCATTTGGGCTAGGGGGGTAGCGTTAGGTGCATTGTCATCATGCGTGTCATCATCAGCTGTCATACAGCATAGGCTATAGTGAGTGAGGCAAGCTGATTTGCCCATGATGCATTGCACATCCTTTTAGAGCAGGCTCCTAGGATCATTTTGGTATAAGGATGGGTGGAGGGGGCTTCGTGAGCACCCGGGAGGGTCCATTTGGGCTAGGGGGGTAGCGTTAGGTGCATTGTCATCATGCGTGTCATCATCAGCTGTCATACAGCATAGGCTATAGTGAGTGAGGCAAGCTGATTTGCCCATGATGCATTGCACATCCTTTTAGAGCAGGCTCCTAGGATCATTTTGGTATAAGGATGGGTGGAGGGTGTCAGGGTCATGACCGATGACATATGTGTCATACATGTCATACGTGTCATACCATGTCATGTCATGTCATGTCGAGTCGTGTCATATATTATTATGACAGTCGTCAGTACGGTCGACTATGACTGTGCATGTCGCCAGATGATAAGTCACATCATCTGGCATTATTCAAGGAAAGACTTGAATGACCCTGTCATCGAGAGTTCGTATGTCGAACTCGAAGATGGCAAAGCAAGATACATCTTGAAGTACAAACAAGAACCATCTTGGCTTTCAGCATGTGCGGAACACGCATGCGCAGTATGAACGAACTATTCGTTACCACAATACTGGTCGTTCAACCAACGTCTCGGGTTCACAACCCAATGGCGGTACCATCTATGCGATGGGAGACGTATGGTATAGATGAGCGAAGCGTTGGGCTTCAACAGTATCTTCTGACAGAAGTTCTGCAACTCATCCCGCTATTATCTGACGCTTGTGTTTGCCGTTCCACAGCACAACGCATATTGTATTTTGTATGATATATTGAGGGCTTCTTTATCTAGCCCTAACAGAATGGTATTCGAATTTAGCTCGTCAAGGCACGAACGAGAACTCAATTGTGTGCAGCGCATAGATATCATTAATTTGTGTTGACAGGTTGCGGAGCATATAAGGCGACGCACTCGCATAAATTGAATATTTGATATATCCGCTGCAATAGCGAAGATAGCGTGCGAGAAAATTGTCGCGTTCACAGAAGCGCACTCGCAGAAACAGCTGATCGCATATACTACACGATAAGGTGTGCATATGGCATACATCCGCGCAGCAATGAGATGTACTCGCATAAATGGTTCGCAGATGTACATATGTTCGCAGATGCGACGCGGAAGCATAATCATCAGCGGAATCGTTTCCGCGCGGAAAGTCATCAGCGCAGCATTACAATTTTCGTGATTGCACCAAATTGCTTTTTGTACGGCTTCATACATGTTGATGCGCGATATACTAATTTGCAGTTGGCAGCATGCGCGATGGTCGCATATTTTCGCAGAAGTGGATCGCAGCTTACAGCATGCATGTCAATTACATGCGCGCGCTTGTATGAATCACGCTCGAAAATTGTTCAGAATGATATATGGCATAATAGTCATCGACGGAATTTTGATCCGTACACATGTCAGCGCTCGTATAATGCGCTGATAAATGGCGACGACGATACATGCTTTTCATCATCAGCGCGCCCTATTGCATAAGTTATTTGCAGCGTGCTATGAAAGATTTCAATTTGCGATGATGACGATGTCGAGATGTTGTTAAGATCAACTGCACAATACATACTTACATCAAAATACTCTGCACAACAACTAATACTCGCAGGCATATTTTGGACGCATGCATGATTGACATATGCTATTATACTGCAGCTTGGGCCTGGCCAGAATTTTTAAAAATTTTATTCAAAATATAGGTCAGAATTTTGGCCAAAAAAAGGTCAAAATTTTGAAAAATATAGGTGCTTCGTAGGGAAAATTTAAAAGCGATATCACCGTTCGGTCATTTTCCCCTTAACACTGGGGAAATTTTGAAAAATATAGGCGCTGTAAATTGAGAATACCCCGCCAAACTGCGATTTGTCATCGGCGATCTGACTGCTCAAACCTCTAAACCTCTTTCTCCGCCTCCAAACCTTCACACGATCACACCAGGAAGACCAAAGACCTCAGGACTCAGGAAAAGATGCTCGTGGCCGATTATTTTTCTTCCGATGGAGGATCAGATTCAGACTCAGCTCCAACTCTCCGCCCAGTCCATTTGGATATGCAGTCTTTCTCGTCGGGTGACACACGACATGACGATGAGCGTGCGCCTACGAGGCTTGAGCTTGCGTACGAGCGCACCCGCTCCCAGCCCCTCACCAACGCGTTCGACCAGTTCAAGCGAAAGCGTGGTCCTCATCTCGCCAGCGGAAATACTGAGGGCCCAGCTCTGGCTGCGCATGAAAGAGATATAACTATTAGGAAAAAACCCCCTAGTGGCACAAAGCGTGCAAGAGGGGGTATCCGCATCACGAAGGAGCCGAAGATTCAGCCTTCTCAAAGATTGAAGGAGTTCCCCAACCATTGTTTGCGCACATCACCACATTATTACATCCCACCGCGTTATTACATCGCACCGCGTTATTACATCTCACCGCAATATTACATCCCACCGCGTTCTTTCATCTCACCGCGTTTCTTTCCGTGCCTCCGCACCTCCGCACCTCCGCGCACGAAAGATTTTCGGCTCAATTTGGGAGTGTTTGGGGCCCGCATGCTCATTTTAGAGCAAAAAAAATTTAGGAAAAATATAGGTGCCTTCTCAAAATGGGAGGAAAAATATAGGTGCTTCCTGGAAAAATTTCAAAAAAAAATATAGGTGAATTTAGGAAAAATGTGGGCCAGGGGCAAACTGCAGCACACACCACATATTGATGACTGCACAAATATTCAAGTTGTCAGCATTTCATGCTTATCTCAATATAGTGTGCAAGATGTTTAATTGAACACACACTAACTTGCATCGCACATTACATGCAGCATCTAAGTATATACACATTCTATACTGAATGACTGCCACACTGTAAGTTGTGCATGCATCATCATAACAGATGTTATATATTATCCAGCTTGATCACGGTAACAGTTGGAATAGATGGCATCAAATCACAATACATTAGACGTGCACAAAAGCATATTTGCAGTGCATGCTAACTATATTAGAACCCATACAGTATAAGGTGCCTGTTCAGAGATCTTAACACAGTAATTAGCTCGATATGACCCGGTGGAGTCGAGATACTCCTCGGACCACATATCGTTCTACTGTGGATCACTGAAAGGAATGCTCACCGGAACTGTATGTGAAATATACCAGCAACTCATTTTGTAAATGAGATTATCTTGGAATTACAATAACCTTTAACCTAATACATTATGCTAGATTCACTCAGTGCATGGTATACTGATTATCCTGCATGATAGGCTTTCTGGAAATATTGTGATGTCCAGAATTTATCTTCCTGTAAAGTGTGTAAAAATGAACACACACACACACACACACTGGCAAAAAAATACTAATCAATAAGTACTATATACATACACACACTGCATCACTGTATGTATTGATATTCACTGATTCGTAGTGAATTGACCAACTTATATATCTATCATGAATATGATAATGTAGATAACACTTCACAAACACATGTGCGTGTGAAGTGTCAACGATGGCGATAGATATGGGAACAGATAATACAACATGCTGAAGGGCTGGATGGAGTTATCTCCAGACCCGAAGGCAGTATACTGCGCCCATGCAACAGCTGGTAACTGTTGGGCGCGGTCCATTCGTCATTCCACATATCATCGCTGAAGCAACAACAACAAGTACATTGCATGATGACAATTGATACAGATTTGATCAGTTCAAAAATGCATGTAACTCCTTCAGAGCAGTAACTATATTGACATCTGATAGAAGTTGTTGAGGACAAGCACACACATACAAATGTGTTGTGTCAAACTGCTTTGATTATATCAAGCAATGTCCTGATATGTTTGAAATAAGAGATATCATTTTGATAAATCTTAGAGCACAGACCTATGCTCAAAACATATCATAGATTGATAAATATAACTAAAGTGGATATTCCGCTTAAGTTGATGACTCTATATATATCATCAGAAAGTACATTTACTGCCATGGGTTTAAATCAGTAAAACCCAGAAATGTGATCAACTTCAAATGTTGATATACAGCATAATTCACTTTTATGCCATGAAATTTGTCATGTGCAAAGGTAAAGTGATTTGCAGTACTTCTGTACTTTATATTCCACACACACACAGAGATGTGTACATATATGTATATATATATATGTAGCCAAAAACGGCCAAAATGGGTGAAATCCGTTTGCGATAGATTTGAAAATGGAAATTCGGACCCTATTTTATTTGATAACATGATTTTATACCTATTAAGGTATGAGAAAATCATAATGACACATGTCATATCTCGTGTAACACCCGAGATAATAGGTGTGGAATATGTGGGGTTACATATTGGCTGTAACACTAAATCGGTCAAAATGCTGTACGTGAAATACATTTTGAAAATTTCGGATTGATTTCTTTTGCTAAAATGAATATTTAGCTATCAAATAACAATCCCTGATTTATGCAGCATGTGTAACACCCTGTAACACCCTAAAAATTGAATGTGTGTGTCAGGGGTGTAACATACCTCCTGAAAACCATTTAACATTCAGTATGGTATTAAATGCAGTTTTGCTTAAAAATGGTTGCAAAATATTTATACTGCTTTATTTTTACCTATTTTAGGGTTACTGATACCATGTAACACCCTAATCACATTATTGGGTATATGGGCCACTGTAACCTAACATGCCCTAAAATGCCACTATATATTCGAAAAACTTCGTGTTTGGCATTAACATATCATACTGTATTCGACACAGGCATGATTATATATCGGGCAACAACCCTAAAACTGTAACAGATGCTTCCTATATGGAATGCATGCTATTTATGAGGTACAGGCAATTGACAACTGCCTTATATCACACACTTCCTTGAGGGGGGAAGAAGGTGGATATATATATATACCTACCTCATTATTATGTACGAATGTACTACATGTATGTAAACATACAGATATACCATATATAACATATAAATCACACACACTCAGTTAGTCGATTAGCTGAAGGTATTTTTGTGTTGTGTTTTGTTTTTAGATGGTTACAATCGAAGAGGAAGAGCCAGAGATTCCTGATATCGACCCAGATCCATCGACATGGTTTTTCGACATTCTTGGTTCATATGATGCATACAGCCGGTTTAAAGTTCCGAAATGGATCGCTGGTTATGCCGACACACAAACCAGATATGACCAGATAGGCTACTATGACAACATCAGTCGTATGAAGCCAGATATGAGCCGATTTAGGGATCCAGCCAATGAGCCTAAGGAACCAGAAAACGAGTACACAAAAGATAATCCTCCGATGGTTTTTACAGATCCAGATTCAGATTCAGTCCCAGCACCAGCTCCACCTAGTTTGGTCCCAAAGGTGAAAATGACACCACCTAGGGAATTCAAATCAAGACAGGACGCAGAAGTCTGGTTGGACACGGTGGACAAATATTTCCAGTTCACCTATCCTGGAGTCAAGGAAAAGGTATGAAGCCATGTGGCTATCACAGCGTCACTCTATCCGATACACAGAGACGTTGGCCTATTCCTGAGATCGAGCTATTTGCCATTGTGGAGGGCTTCCGATTCTTTCGCCACATCTTGTTGGGAGCTCCTGAGACCATTGTACGCTCAGATCATCAGCCACTGGTTTATTTCCAGACCAAATCCACACTGAGCCCCAAACAGGCACGGTGGTTGGATGAGCTCTCCGAGTACAACTTCCGTATAGAGCATATTGCTGGCGATAAGAACAAGGTCGCAGATGCACTCACTCGTATCTCTGCACTTTTTGAACTCACTGATTGTCTTCAACACATGGACATCAGCGAGGTCATGCCATCTGCAGATCCTACATTCATTGCTCTTATATCTTTTTCATCAACTCATCAGCTACACGACATCATTATATCCGAATATGATCGTGATACATTTGCACAGACTATTTTGGCTAAACTGACATCATCGACTTCATCACAGCCAGTCAGCAGCTACAGCTTCGAACTCATTCAGGGGTTGATCTATCGTAAGACCATATATGGCAGACAGCTGTACATTCCACCAACAGCTAAAGTCCCCACAGATGACGGTGAGATCACACAGCTTCGCCACATTCTCCTTCATGAGTGCCACTCAGCCACTATTTCTGGTCATGTAGGCAAAAATCGCATGCTTCATCTTCTGCGTAGCCGGTATTATTGGCCAGGAATGACAACGGCAGCCATCAAGTACATTCGGGAGTGCCCCGTTTGTCAGCGCCAGAAAACGAGGCGACACAAGCCTTATGGTCAGGCACATATACGATATTCCGTGCCTAAGACAAAATGGCTAGATGTATCTCTTGATTGGATCACTGACCTGCCTATCACCACTAATGGGCACGACAGTATATTTGTGGTGATGTGCCAATTTTCTCATCGATGTCATCTCATTCCCTTCAGCATGACCTGGACAGCTCAGCATACTGCTTCTATCTATATGCAGCATATCTTCAAGCTCCATGGTCTTCCGAGGAACATCATCTCAGATCGAGACCCCAGATTCACCTCTACATTCTGGCAGACACTGTGGAAATCTACTGGTACGAGATTGTCCATGACGTCCTCACACCATCCACAGTCGAATGCAGCCAATGAGAGGAGCCATGCCTTCATCGAGGATATCCTCAGGTACTTTTCAAATTGTTGATTCATGATTCGATTTCACCATCCTCTGGTTTATAAACTGATTAGGTGGTATTTTTTCATCCACAGGTGTTGTTGCAATGATACTTCAGCCAATTCGTGGGAGGACAAGTTGCCTCTGGTGGAGTTTGCAATTAACAACACAGTTTCTGCATCAACTGGTTATTCACCGTTTTATCTCGACTCGATGGCGCAACCACTTTCGCCTCACGACCTGGTAATCACTATTCCGCTAGAAGCTCCTGTTCCAATACAAAGAGCTATTCGAGATCATTTTGACCAGTACTCGGCTGTACATGCCAACGCGGTAGACAACATTTTCCGAGCAGCAGAAATTAGCCAAGCCAGATTCAATAAGACTCACATGCCTCGACAGTTTGCAGTTGGGCAGAAAGTTCTCTTACGGACCGAGTTTATTCAATGGACTGGTTTGACAGAGGCAGGCAGACACTTTAAGCAGCCATATATTGGGCCGTTCACCATTTCCAAAGTGCTTAGCCATGGCCGTGCATACGAGTTAGATTTCGGAAATCTCGATATCCGTATTCATCCGGTACAGCCTGTTTCCAGATTAGAGCTGTACAATGACTCGATCCAAGCACCTTTGCCTCTGCCACAGATGCTCACCGAAGAAGGGCAACCACTGTTTGAGATATCACATATACTCTCGGATAAGTTTACTAGAGGTGTCAAATACTATTTAGTGCGATATGCAGGCTACGGCCCTGAGCATGACACCTGGGTCAAAGCGCCACAGAGCTGACCAATGCAGCAGACATTATAGCTGCCTATGAAGGCTAAACATTATATTAAGCCTCATGCCCTTACTTCTTGTAATATATACTAATACATGTCGATCATCTATATACCATGCTCTTAATGTTTTATCATTATGTTGCATAGAAGCAGGAAATTGATCCTTCCTTGCTAAAGGTGTAGTGAGCCTTGTACAAACCATACCCTTGCACAGATACGCACATGCGAGATATCATATCTGTGGATAAATAAAAACTGCTAAATGCTACCTTTGCCAAAGCCGTGGTTTGTCATCGGATTCTTGGCCAGTCATCCGAAGCTACCGGAGATATCGACTGAGGTAGACGGAGTTGTGATCCTAAGTTGTGCTTGACAAACATAACTAAATAAATTTCACATTAGTACGTGGCGAATCCATTCTCACTCATCGCAATAGATGTTCGTCAAAGCGTGCGTACTGGACCATATTAGAGTGAGCAGACCGGGTAAGGATTATAAGTCCAATCCCGTTAAGCAGGGCCACTCTCTTTGCAATAAAACAAGCCCCCGGTGAAATAACTCCGGAAACAAACACGGGCTCCCTGTTGCCGCCTATGATTTGGCCTTTCCCCACATTTTTCCTAGAAGGCACCTAAATTTTTTTTGCCCATTTTCCGGGATCTTGCCTATATTTTTCTCGCATTTTCGCGGAACCGCCCAAATTTTTATCAAATTTTCGATATTTGTGACATTTGACGATTCAGGCGATGCACAAGCTGAAAATCAGCCTATGCACAGTTAACAATAAATTGAAACAGTACGATGCAGTCAATATCTCTACAATGTGTTCAAAGCTGCCACCAGGCTATTCGACACGATACTAATATCCTTGCTAATTAAATAAAATGCATCGATACGATATGATACGATCAAGGGTGATAATCGAGTATCGCTCAAAGTGGCTGTGGTTTCTTCGCTGTGCTCTTGGAAATAGGTTGTCAAAATATCTCTGACATGATCGTCGTCTTGGCCACGCTTGGTATACACAACGAGGGAAGCTGAATGCTTCGCGCTGGAAACGTGAGTTTTGATTGACGTCTTCAAAAGAGACAAAGTCTCCTTGCAACATGAACAAAACAATTGTCCGCCTGCGACGCGCAAAGAATGCTTCGGAAATTCGTCAACTCGCTGGGAGGGTTTAACCTTCGGCTCCTTAGTACTACGGACTCCAACTCCAGCACGTTTTATGCCACTAGGTGGTTTCTGCTGAATAACTCTATCTCGCTCGTGGGCTGCCAAAGCTGGGCTGGTACCCTGGGGGTCTGCTGTTCCCCGTTTTCTCTTGAATTTGTCAAAAGCGTTCGTCAGAGGCTGAGATCGAGTTCTCGCAACTCGCATAGGCTAACTCAAGCCGGTTTGGCTGGTGTTCACTCTCCACGTCAAGGCGTCGCAAGGCTTGGTGACCAGTGACACCCTCCGTGTCACCCGTCAAGTGGATTGAGCGCAGCGCCGGACTCGTGTCGACCTCCTCAATATCATTTCCCTCATGGTCGCCATCCTCTTCAGAGGAATAATTCTCAACCAGACTCATCATCACGTGTCCACAACAACGCCGCGCCGCAACAATTTCAAAAAAGTACTGTACAGTGTCACAGAAACTCCGACCTCATCAAGCGTACGTCGTAAATCGCGGGTGTTCAATCGCGGCTGGATATCGCTGCCTAAATTTTTCAAAAGTTTTTCAAAATTTCGGACTCTACATATCGATGTGGCAATTTTTCGCCAAACGTCTATATTTTCCCACGCGAGCACCCAAATTTTTCAAAATTTTGATATTTTTTTCGGCCAAAATAGTCGCCCAAATTTTTAAAAAGATTTTCGAAAATGTGGGGAAGGGCCAACCTATGATCCTCCAAAGTAGCTTAAGGAGGGGAGGAAGGGTTGGGTGCATTATATCAGGCCGAGAATCGTTCGATTATAAATCGTTAAATCGTGGGATCATCGTTCGCAAAGCGACGACGGCTAGCGCAATTAATCCGTAACGTACACTTCGGATGCTTTGAATCGTCACTCTGACGCACGATACGTGTGGATCAATCAGTAATCCAGCGTCAATCTGTATCACGAAACGCAATTCATCGAACCTTGAAACGTCACTCTGAAATACGATACGAACTTCAAAGGGGGCTACACCCTAAGAACTGTAAGGTGAGGGACTAAAGTGGACTCAGTTCCCCCCAATAACCTAAAAGCACCATGAGGGACGCCTCAAATCGGTGTAAGAAGACTGGTACCAGCAAGAAGCGACAACAACAAAGACATCATAAACATATACAAAGGTATGCCCGTTGTGAGGTCACAACTCTTTTAAGAGGGGAGATCTGTCAGGGTCATGACCGATGACATATGTGTCATACATGTCATACGTGTCATACCATGTCATGCCATGTCATGTCGAGTCGTGTCATATATTATTATGACAGTCGTCAGTACGGTCGACTATGACTGTACATGTCGCCAGATGATAAGTCACATCATCTGTCATTATTCAAGGAAAGACTTGAATGACCCTGTCATCGAGAGTTCGTATGTCGAACTCGAAGATGGCAAAGCAAGATACATCTTGAAGTACAAACAAGAACCATCTTGGCTTTCGGCATGTGCGGAACACGCATGCGCAGTATGAACGAACTATTCGTTACCACAATATTGGTCGTTCAACCAACGTCTCGGGTTCACTCGTTCACAACCCGATGGCGGTACCATCTATGCGATGGGAGACGTATGGTATAGATGAGCGAAGCGTCGGGCTTCAGCAGTATCTTCTGACAGAAGTTCTGCAACTCATCCCGCTATTATCTGACGCTTGTGTTTGCCGTTCCACAGCACAACGCATATTGTATTTTCGGTATGATATATTGAGGGCTTCTTTATCTAGCCCTAACAGAGGGGGCTTCGTGAGCACCCGGGAGGGTCCATTTGGGCTAGGGGGGTAGCGTTAGGTGCATTGTCATCATGCGTGTCATCATCAGCTGTCATACAGCATAGGCTATAGTGAGTGAGGCAAGCTGTTTTGCCCATGATGCATTGCACATCCTTTTAGAGCAGGCTCCTAGGATCATTTTGGTATAAGGATGGGTGGAGGGGGCTTCGTGAGCACCCGGGAGGGTCCATTTGGGCTAATCCCGCCCCAATGCACCAACTTGTGGCAAGTGCAAGAAACCTTGCCACAAGCTCTGGTGCAAAGGGCTCTGCAAGCCCTGCTACACCAAGAACCAAAACGACGCCGCCAAAGAACGCCGGCAGAAACAGCAAGCCCTGAAGAAAGCGGGCCGTCCGGAAAAAACTGCTCCTTAAGTCTTCTAGCAATCAGCTTTTGCCATCATACTGCTTGTTGATAGCTTGAAATCTTGTCATAGATTGCTCTTAGACTTGCTCATTTCTTTCCAGTTTGCACCAGGACATATATACACTCAACATTTATTTATATGCAATTCCATCATCCCTGCCTGACATAGCTAGGAGCCGATTTGTGCTAAAGGAGCATCCGTGCTAAAGGAGCTTTCGTGCTACAGCATATATATATATATTCATTATATATATATATATCCTCCGACCCGATATCACACTCCACGTGAGAAATTTCAAAAAAAATTGACCGGAGAAAAAGCACCCAAATTTCGCAAAAAATTTCGCGAAATGTGGGGAAGGGGCTAGCCGCGAAGCATCTTCTGAGGTTGACCGGGTAATTGCGCGTCGAATCTAGATCAAAAATTGGCATATTCCCAGGATATTCCCTGACCGTCGGAATGCATACCGCGGCGCGGGTTTGGGAGGATCGGGCTGTTGATGTTGGCGGGAGTACTGTGACACAGTACTGTACAGTACGGAGTTCCAGTTCGGGCGGGACCTTTCGCTTTCCTTTGGCAATTTGGGGCAAGGGCGATTTTTCTTGATATCAATCGTTATCATCGTAATAGTCATATATTTACCGTGAGATCAGACTATATCGATATTGCAATTGAAATCTGAACGTCAATTCATTACGAACTTGCGTTGCGGTGTGGTGTCATCACTGCAGCGATAGCACATCGAACATTCCTTTGGGAAGGTGTGTCAGCGTCAGCCCTCGTCGCTTGTGGCATTTTGAAAATCACAGAATCGAGATAGAGTGATTGTTACAGTTCGATTTTGATTGGCGTTGAGAAAGTGGCATCCCCTGAACGGCGCATGACTCATGCTTGCGACTGTTGGCGACGTTTTGGCGACGCGCCGTTACATGGCGGCACCTTGCACGTCATTAATATTCTTAGATACTGCTGCGAATATCCTTCGATAAGGCGATATCCCTCGATGGATATTTATTAGTCAAGATCGTGCAGTCGGAGTGGAGCTAATGAGAGGATTTGCGGCGCCTCAAGGTCGGCCGTTCCACAAATCATTTTCAGGTACCATTCCACATTGGATTCACGGGTTTTTTTTGTAAGAAGATCTGACGCAGAATAATAAACCCAACTCAGGCAGGTTTTTAACATGCCGGTCGATCAACTTTGAACTTTCGGTGTCGTTACATGTTTACTGTGACTGGTGTGACACGTGAGCGATGTGACAATCTATAACATTGAGTAGCGAGTTCGTGTTAAAGTGGGGAGAGTTCGCCAATACTGCCCTTTTTCATTGCAATTTTTTGAAAGCGGGGCACATCTGTGTATCTCAAAGTTGAAAGGAGTACCAATCGCCTTTCACGTCTGTTACGTATGGTGTGACCTGCCTTCAGTGCAATATTCTTCATTGAAGACATCATAAACTTGTACACCGAAGTCCAAAAATGAGTGCTAAAGTTGTCTCACTTAATGTCAAGCGGGGCTTTTTCTCTGTGAATGCCCAGCGGCACAGCGGCGCCCAAGGTAGCCTCCGTGTCAAGGTCCTTCGTTCTAATGGGAAGTCTACGCAATCATGGGGCCGCGCAACTGTCGTATCCACGAAGTGTTGCGGCGTATTGGCTGTATTCGATGGCACCCTTGGTACGGAAAAGCCTCCCAGCTGTAAGGAGGACATTGTGCGTACCCTTTGTGATAGAATGGGTGCGCGCGGTCCTGATGGGCAAGGTTACAGTACCGGCACAAGCGAAAAGTGGCACTGGGCTTTGGGGCACCAGCGTCTCTCCATTATGGACCCCACAGACGCAGGCAACCAGCCTTTCGTTAAGCCCGATGTTGCTGTAGTAGCAAACGGCGAAATATACAACTTCCGGGCACTTTATGACACCTTGCCAGAGCCCGTCGAAACGCAGTCGGACTCGGACTCCGAGGTTTTGATGCACCTTTATCGCGCCTTCGGGGCCGACTTTGTCCCCCAGCTGGATGGCATGTTTGCCTTTGTGCTCGTGGACCAGGTGCGAGACTAAGCAGTTTCAAAATGTCGCTGAATGCCGCTTGATTTTCGCGTTACGCTGTTACGCTGCCGTCGTCCACCACCTAAAATGAAGTGTGAACCTACGTTGGTGCAGGAAAAAGGTACATTTTTAGCTGCCCGTGATCACGTCGGTATCAAACCGCTGTATCTTGGTCGCAGTAAGGGCCCGAATGGTGGAAAACTCATGTTCGCGTCCGAGCTCAAATGCTTAGTGGACGTGGTATCACCTGCTCCTGGCTCTACCTTCGGTCTTCCCTAAGGGTTCCCTGCGTTGTTCGTTACGCCGATAAAGACACTGCGTTGCAATATTGCGTAGCCAAACGAGTTTTTCAGAATACTCCGGGTGTGCTGAGACTTGTCCTCCTGCAATATGCCTTCTAAAGACTTGAACAAATGATGTCAGGGCCTGTCAAGTTGCAGTGCTGTCACTTACTCTAATAACTTGTGTATACAGTGCGATGAGATCGAGGAGTTCCCTTCTGGTACCTACTACACTCCAGAGACCGGTTATGTGAAGTTCTACAACCCTGATTTTATGGCAGAGGACTACACTCACAACCCGGAAGGTGCGTTCGCTGCAGCTGTGTTCCCCTCAGGACCTCCGTTGTCAAGTCGTGTCGCTTTTGTGCGAAGAAGCGCAAACATTCCTGTCGTGTGCTGCGTGCACTGTCAACGCGGCATCAAGCCCTTAGCGTTGGGTGCTTTGAAATTGTCCACCGCCTTGACTGACGGTCTCTGTGTAATATTTCCGCTCAAGAGGTTTGTTTGTTGCTGTATGCAGTGACACCCAAGCTGCTTCGCGATGAGCTTGAGAAGGCAGTGGTGAAGCGCATGATGAGCGACGTGGAGTTCGGTCTTTTCCTGAGCGGGGGTATCGACTCCTGCATTGTAGGAACGCTAATGCGTCCTCATGTGCCCTCCTCCAAGAGGCTTCCTTCTTTCTGTGTTGGGATGAAAGATTCTCCAGATATTACTGCTGCACGTGAGATCGCGAAGACTCTTGGCTACGACCACAGTGAACGAATTTTCACGGCTGACGAGGCGTGCAGCATCATTGACAAGGTGATCTATCACTTGGAAACGTACAACACGGAGTTGATTCGATCCTCTATCCCGAACTACTTCCTTGCGGAGCACGCTTCACAGGTAAATTATGCCACCTGCTCCACTACAGTTTGCCTCACAGCCACTAAGGTTATGTTGAAAAGTCTTTGTGTGTCCATCGTGGTAAATTCGAATGAGCTGAAGACTGCTGCAAACTCGGCGTTAGCTTGCAGCAATAAACGGCGTTACAGAAGCGCAGAACGCTGTCCGCACTCTTACTTAATATTTGATATTTCTCTTGCCGCTTTTGGTGGCCCCTGCCTAGGCGCACGTGCCCTCTTTTACTTTTAACTCTCGAAAACGTTGGATTGCCGTCACTTAAGCAATACCTGTGCGCTTTGTGTTTTACCTTTTTTTGTGTTTGACATCTCCTTTTTACCGTGTGCTGAACAGCAAGTGAAGATGTGCCTCACCGGAGAGGGCAGCGACGAGCTTTTTGGTGGCTACGTATATTTCTCTGACGCCCCGAACAAGCAACAATTTCAAGGGGAGCTCAACCGCATTTATGGCGCACTCGGTGGCGTGAACCTCAAGCGCGCGGATCGCATGACCATGGCTCACGGCCTGGAAGCGCGCGTGCCGTTCCTTGACGTTAAGTTTACTGCCCTAGCAATGAGCCTGGACCCTGAAAACAAGATGATTGGCGAGGGCCGCTATGAGCGGGAGAAAGCATATCTCAGGAAGATGTTTAAGGTTAGTTCTTCGATAGCCCTGCTTCCTCGGTCGACACCTTCCCAGTATGTACGCCGTCCGTCTACGTCAACTTTGGCTTCTCCATGTTTAGCCTGTCTCGCTGCTTCCCTATCACTTCCCTCCTCTGAGCTTCTACTCGCTCCGTTCTCACCTCCTTCCTCTTACCTGCCTGTTCTCCTCCTAAGTTCTTGATATCACCTAAGTCCTTTCCCTATCCTATCTCCCAGTTTCTTGCAACTTCCGCCCCTTGCCTCATTCTCCCTCTCTACCCATTAATTGTGCTTATCTCCACCTATCCACTTTTTGATCCGTTCTCTTGCAGCTGCGTATAATCCCTTCGCCTCTTTTCAACGAGGTACCCTCTCTTCTAGCTTTCTAGTCACGTTCCTGCTTTGGCTCCTACCTTCTGTGTAGGTTCCCTTGTCCTAAGTCGTTTCCCCTCCCTTTAACTGCTTACTAGCTGCGACGAATATCTCTCCTCTTATTACCTCACTCCGAACTTCACAATACGGTTCCTTTGCACCTAGCTTAACTTTGGTATTTCCTTGCTTCCTGTTCATATTGTTTGCTTTCTGTCTCCCGCCTCTCCATTCTTTCTCTTGCAGCTATTTTGCTCCCACATTCTCCCTCCGACCTGCACACCTTCTGGCCTGCTCCCAAATTTTTTTTGCCACACTCTCCTTTCACCCTTCTGGCTTCCTCCTTTTATTTTGCCCACTCCTCTTTGCCTCTGCCTTCAGTGCTTACCTCTGCCAGTTCCTGTTCTCACGTCCCCCTCTGCTATGCCTTTCTTCTGACTTGCCTTCCCAGCATCCCATATCCAGAATACATCTTTTATTTTCCTCAGAGATTCCCCCTCTGTTTCCGTACTTTCTCCTTGTTCTTATCCCTCATCCATCCTCTTCTCACACTGATTGCTCGATATCCTCTGATCTTTGTCTCACTCCTCCACCACAGTAGCGTATCTTCTCCTTTTCTTTCCTTCATCCGCGCCCCGAATTCTGCACCTCTCACTCCCCGTTTCCTGGCACTCTCTTGTGTTCTATTTACCCCCTTGGAACATTGGCCACCCACGAAACTTGCCATAAGGTGAGCACACAAGTGACTACTTCATGTTCTTGGGTACAAACGAGAGCGGGTTTGTGGCTTTTGCAGGGCGAGATTCCTGAAGAGATCCTCTGGCGACAGAAGGCGATGCAGTGCGAGGGTGTGGGCGAGGGCTGGGTGGCACGTCTGCAACGCTACTGCGAAGCTCGGGTGTCGGACGAGGCTATGTCTCTGGCAGCTCAGAGGTTCCCTCACGACACCCCGATAACCAAGGAAGAATACTATTACCGTGATATCTTCGAGAGCTACTACCCAAGCCTTGACCGCTTCACCTTCACCTGGCCGGTGCGTTCTTAGCTTCGTCTTGCAGAGGTCGATACTTCGGAAGTCTTCTTTTATTTTCTTGGATATTTTCCACGTGCAGCTCGAAACTCGTGCTTTTCCGAATTCCGAGGACTGAATCTCTTTTTTCTTCAGTTGACTGTGAGAGGGAAAGTTTTTTCTTCTTCTCTGGTTTAGTGTTGGCGTGCTGAAAACCACGGCTTGGTTGCTGAAACATACAGGGAGGTTGCCGTGCTGGTGGAGCGCCGTGGGAGAACACACGGTACACCCGTGAAGGCTTGATCAATGTTGCAGACCTGAGCCACGGCCTCCAGGAAAACAGCTTCAAAGACTCGATGTCAGGTATGAATTTCCGATGTCTCTGTTTCCCTGTTGCAGCTTTTATTGCAATAACCCTCTTCTCAGTAAACCCTCTTCTTAGGGGTTACAGCGGACCGAGCCTACTTTCGGTGCACAAAACCTTCCGACTCTTTGCTGTTCTAACTTCAGATTTTTTCTTCGTCCTTGAGCTTCTTGCGTGACCTCTATATGTATGTTGGGCCAAAATCGAAGTGATTCCGGAAGCTGTGCGACCTGCCTCGCCTGGAGTTCTTTTTCAAGGTCGTTGAGGAGCCTTAAACAGCCCTCAAAACTGTGAGTAGCAGCTTGCTTAACCATAGTGGCTTGGTGCCTTTTTCCTACAGCCACAAAGGCTGCCAGTGCTGCCCCCGCTGCCTTTACCTCCGTGAGCTCCAACAGCGTGTTCAGTGGCAAGAAGCAGCTCCACAACAGCAGCCTGCGCACCGCCCGTTCTACCATGACCAAGGCCTCCACCGTTGCTTTGGACCTTGAGGCTGATTCACTTTTCCCTGAACCCTCCCCTGATCAAGAGGCTGCGCTTTCCGAGTTGCTGCTCAGTGGTGGTGACGACCGCACCTTCCTAGACCCGGTCACCCAACGCAACAGGTATGTCATATCACCCTGTTGCTGATGGGGGATCCTGTACCCCCTGTTTTTTGGGAACCTGCTTGATGCCCCGTTGTACCACCTCCTGAGTTGCGTCCTTGCAAGCTGCGGAGCCCCTTCTTCCAAGGTTTCCCAGCTCTTTTTGTGGCACTATCACTTTCTTGACGGAAAATCAAACCTCTGCTTGCTCCCGAGAGTCCTGCATCTACTCCTGCGGACTACTGCGAGAAGCTTGTGCTTCGATGGTGCCTTGCAAAACTCTTGTAGAGCAAAAGAGATGAACCTTATGCATCCTCTGTCCTCTCCCCGTGAACAACAGTCCATTGTGTCTCTCTTGATGGGGTGCTGGGGCTGGCAGCTACCACGTGGGTCCCTTCACCCTGCCCGGCGCGCTCGTGCGGTCCTCCTGCACCTGCAACCCGTTGACAAATCTCGCAAGCGCCGTCGCCCACAACTGGTATCAGAGGGTCTCGGAGGCTAACCCCGAGGAGTTCACTCAGCTGATGGAGGACACAGTCCGGGGCTCGATTATGCGCGGCCTGGAGCTGCCCGAGGGCGCTGGGGTGGTGACGGCGCCAAGTGGAACGGACGTTGAGCTGGTTCCGGTGATGATAGCAAAGGCGCTCTTCCCCGAGGCGAAGCAAGTCCGTGTCATGGTAGCCGCAATGAATGAGATCGGCAAGGGCGTGGCCCTGGTGCGCCCTTTGTCCTCCCCCTGTCGTTCACACCCCTTCCTCTGCCTGCAGTACTACCACCGTGTCCCCCTCTCTGCACGTGGGCACTGCGATCCCTGGCAACCTTGAGTTGTGTGCAGCGTGGGCAGAGCTGGCGAGGGGCATCGCCGGGTGCCTCGCTTGTGGCCCACGCCCCTGCAGAAGGTTGGAGAGGTGAAGCGTAGAGGAAAATTGGCTGCAGGCGGCAGGCGGTCAGCATTCGTCAAATGTCGCCCCTCTCTCTGACGAGTCCATTCTTAGAGGCCGCCACGTGGAGGAGCTTTTGAACAAGGAGGATGTCTCCACCTCGATCAAAGTTACAGAATTAGATGCCCGCGACTCCGAAGGTGTTCCCCCTTCCCTTCGGTCTGTGGGGCACCCAAATCCGTGATAGCAGTCACTCAGAAGTATAGATACCCCTCACTCTGTCTCCCTTTCCAGAACTCTGCAGAAGTTGACCCGTCAAAATTCAGTCGTCACTGGTTGTGAATGACTTTGACCGATGGATCTGGTTTCTCTCGCTCTGCCCGTGGGCTCAGGCTGCGGGTGCTGTACTTCTCGGGCTGCGGGTGCTATACTTCTCGGGCTGCGGGTGCTGTACTTCTCGGGCTGCGGGTGTTGTCGGGTCGAGCGACTGAAGTTGGTGGTCCGGTGACGGTGCAGGGCGATATGTGGACCACTCGGAGACCATTGCGAAGGAGGTGGCCGAGGCCCGCGCGGTGGGGGAGCCCACGGTGGTGCACACGGTGTACGGCACCAAGACCAACAAGCGGGAGCCCTTCCCAGAGGGCACCGGCTGTGGCGACGCCGAGGCCTCCACTTTTGTGGTGGTGGATGCCTGCCAGGGCCGCTACTCCCGGGCGGAGATTGCTGAGCTGCTCGATCGTGGCGCTGTCATCACCATCACGGGCTCCAAGGCGTGGTCCGGCCCCCCCTTCAGCGGCGCCATCCTCATCCCCCCGATGCTGATGGAGCGCCTGCAGAGGCTCACCGCAGAGGCGCTGTGGGTGCCCGACATGGTGCACCACTACTTCACCCAGGATGACTTCCCGGCGTCCCTCCCGGCGTTCCGTGCGCGCCTGCCAGCTCTTCAGAACCGCGGCCTTGCGATGCGGTGGATTGCCGCGCTCGCCGAGTTTGAGGCGTACCTTGAGGCTGGCGGCGACTCTGACCAGGCTCGGGTGAGGGTAGCCGACTGGGCCGAGGCTGTAACGACGGAGATTGAGCAGAATCATCCACAAGTCCGTGTGTTTGAGGTGAACGACTCGATCATCAACATCCGGGTAGATTCCGCTACTGGCGAGCCCCTGGCCGTTCCCCAATTGCGAAACGTGTATGCGCTTCTGACCCAGGACATCACCAGCATGCTGAGCGTCGTTGGGGCAACCCTGACTGAACAAGAGGCTGAAGCGGCACAGGTGAGCTCTCCTCACCTGTCCCCTGTGGTTCAGAGTTGGTTTTGATTTTGTCCTTACATCCAAGGCAGGCCTCTCACCAATTCCTGAGAGGGGGGGTGTGGATGTGACGGTGTACAGACTGTGTGCTTGATTGGACAGCCGGTGAAGATTTGCGAGGAGTTTGGAATTATCCGATTGGCCCTCGGCTGCCCTGATATTCGTATGCTCATGGAGGATATGTGCACCAGGCCTGCAGTGCACATTGACTCACAGATTTTGCGGAAAATCAGCCTGGTGGCCAAATACAGTGTTGAGCTGGGGTTGTGAAGGTCGAGGCACCCAGCGAGTTGATTTTGTTTTTATCGTGATATTCCGAGCACGGAAGCTTGGATTTCAGTCGATACCATGATCGGGCTGACTGCCCTCAGCACTGAGGAGGCATGGTGGGCTCTTTCCCTGTAATATGCGAAGCATCATCCTCAGAGCCTTCCGGTAACATGGGGTTTTCTGTACAGAGCGTTGATTTAGATGATGGTGCCCCATGCATTATGGGCTTGTGATTGCACAACATGGGCCAAAAGCTTCAAGCAATTGAGGTGATTTAGTACCTTGCCCTTTTACAATGGCAGCACAACAGCGCAAAGCTGTGGAATCTGCAAATGAGCTGCTGATTGCAGCTTCAGCTTCCTATGCTCAATGCTGTACCACATTCTATCTCTCATGGCGTCCGTGGCAATCATGGGAATGTAGCTCTACCTGATTTGTGCAAAAATTAGTTACTTTTCTTGTTGTTACTTGCCGTCTGCATGAGATCGTTTTTTGTACAATTTTTGTAGAGTCTCCTTGGCTTATATTGAGCAAGGATGGCTATTTAGACAATAATGAGTGTCATTCAAACACCTTGGAATACCACTTTAACTTTCCAATCTTGCCATGGACGGCTAGAAATCAATGGTAGCAGTGAATGTTATGTTGCACGCATCCAGCGTGTTTCATTATTGCAACGTCTGGAATCTGTAGTACATGCAAGCGATGCCTAGGATTGGAATTGTGTTCGTGAGCACCGTGTGTGTAGGGCTAGGAGGGGGCAATAAGAATTCCTTGGGGGCAAAATGAAAAGTCATGTGTTAACACTGGGTCGAAAGGTCCAAATCGATGGCCAAAATAGGGGTACGAATCGGCGAAATTTGCGAGCTTCCCCGCGAAATTTGCGATCTTCCCCTCGAAATCACATATGGGTGTTAAACTAGTGTACATATTCTGTTGTGGGCACACTATAAAGAAAAGGCCGGCGATATTAGCGATCATTCACCATAAATAACTATTCCGGCAGACTTCCATATCTGATTCTGTATTCATATGTCATCTGTCATCCGGTAGCTGCATGTCAATGGCACATCAGTGTCACATCCAATGAGATCAAGTCAGTTCTTCTATAATTATCTAATCTCTCAGGTCAGCTCTTTTATAATTATCGGATCACTTATAGTCTTTCATCTGATTCAGCATTTAACATCAGCTATGTAAATGACTCCTGACCTGTCATTCCGATGACTGTCATACAGTTCCTCTGTCATATATTGTAGACTGATCATACTGCTGTCACACTGTCAGACTGTACTGTCACACTGTCATACTGTCATACTGTCACACCACGTCATACTATGTCCCCTAGTACAACTTCCCCCCCCTTAGGTGTGAACCGTCCTCGCGAACATTCACAGGGTGATCATTTGACAGGTTTTGTCTATCTAATATGGTCCATCTGCTCATCAGAGGTTTCAGGCGAGTTTCCTCAAGGTCACGCTGCCAACGCTCACCATTGATGTCGCTCAACCTTCCACTACTGATATCTAGGGCAGGTCTTCAACATGGGCGTTCTCGTTGAAGTCTTCCGTGTACTCTCGCGATGTAGTCTTCGATATATGCTCCAGCACCGCGTTTACGTCCTCGATGTTCTCGTCCAAGTGCAACTCACAGAACAAGTGGTGTAACAGCGCGCGAGGTACTGCGTACACTGCTTGGGCAGACCGCATCCCGGGCACGTTGGAAGCACTATTCCCGCTTTGAGAAGTATTCTCATGCTTCTTTAGCGTAGCTTTGGCGGGACAAGGCGTGGTTCCTGTGCACTGCAGCAAGGGCACGCTTATCGGTGCATTCGTCCAAATGTGCGTGGGCTTCATGTACGGGGCTCCGTAGCGGCAGTACATAGTCAAGTGCGGTTCTGGGAGGCCCTTCATCACTGGTCGCGTGTGCAATCCACGAGTGGCGTCACCAGCTGGGTTCTCGATGAAGTAGTAAGCGGGGTCGTAGAAGTCGATGATCTCCCTAGTGCGTTGTACACGTCGGTCTGCAGTCTTAATGTCAGATTCCCCTACAGTGTTGGCTTTGCTGTACTCAGTGCAGGGAGGGTTGGCCCAAATCACGTCGAAGTAGTGCCGAGGGTACTGCCTGTAATCCCACTTCAGAATGTCTGTTGCGTGCAGCGGGTCCCATTTAGGGAGTATGTCCACAGTCACTACCTCACAGCCCTTGAACTGGCGCTGGAACTGCGTCTCCACTGATCCTGTTCCGCTGAAGAGCACCAGAATGCGTGTGGGTTTCTTCACTTCCATCAGGTGGGGTTGGAAGGCAGTGCTAGCTCCTCTCGTAGTGGGCGTCGGTGGTCTGATTGCTGCCAACTGAGGTCCCTGGGGGGTTTGTTTCCCGTTCGTCTTCCGACGTCGGTTCGGACGCACTCCTTGTTCTCGCTTCTCCTCTTCTTCCTCGAATATGCGTAGGGGTTCCAGCCTTCCTCCTTTGCCTTCCAAGTCCTCTCTCGATCTCCATTGGTTATGGCTGCTGGGCAACCCTTTCCATTTGGTGAGCCATTCCTGCACCACGTGGCCGCCTTTCCCACCTAGCTTGCGCGTGCGGGTGCGGAGTATTCGCTCCACTTCGACCTCGCGCTGGCCTTCCACCATGACTGGTGGTGGTGGCGCTTCGGCTTGTCGGCCCGCGAACTGTCCGGCTCCAGACACGACGGGCGTCAGTCGGTTGGCAGTGAAAACGGCGTGCATGTTCCACTTGGCCGGGAGCTCCAATCGATAAGTTGCGGGGGATCCGCGGTCCTGTTGGGGTAGCTCCATCTGGCGGTCGCTGTAAAGGCACTCCACGATGGGCAAGGGTCCGTGCCGAAGCTTACGCAGCTTCGGTTTGAGCCCTCTACTATCTCCTGGGATAGTCAGGTGACGACCGTCGACCCACACGCGATCCCCGACGTTTAGACTAAGAGAGCGGTGTCGGGAGTCGAACTGCTCAATCATGCGCTGCTGCGCCAGGCGCAGGCTCGCTCTGGCGGCTTGCAGCTGCTCCGCAAAGCGCCTGGCTGTCTCGTGAGCGGTGCCGCGTTTGGCTACTGCCCCTCTCCCCCCCTTTAGGTGCAGCTGATGCCAGTGCTGCTTCCAAGAAAAAGTCCAGCTGGGTGGCTGGGGCGTGTCCGTACACAAGCTCGAAGGGTGAGAACCCAGTTGCTGCTGAGCGGGAGTCGTTGATCGCGGATTCCGCCGGAGCGATCCAGAGGTCCCAGTCCTCTTGATTGTCTGCTGCGTTGCTGCGTAGCTGCGCAGCATGCGTTCCACGGTGTGGTTCGTGCGCTCAGCCTGCCCGTCGCTTTGGGGGTGGTATGGCGTAGTCGTTGCCACCTTTACCCCCATCAGGCGCTGGAACTCCATGTGCATGGCATCCCGAAATCGCGGGTCCCTGTCACACTCTCACACACGATTTTCATTGGGGCTCCGTGCAGCCGCCACACGGTGTCCATGTATAGGCGTACTACAGTCTCGGCCGAGCTGTCGTCGTAAGTCATAGGCGTCACGTGCACCATCTTGCTGAGCTTGTCAGTGAATGTCACGAACGCGTTGACGCCTCGATCTGTGTGAGGGAGTCCCGTGACAAAGTCGATGCTGACCACCTGCCATAAGCGGGAAGGCACTGTGTGGGGGTGGAGGAGTCCAGTTGGGTATCCTTGTCGGGGTCGTGTCTGCTGGCACGAAACGCATGACTTGACCCACTCGGTGACGTCCAGCTCCATGCGTGGCCACCAAAAGCGTCTCCGCACCCTGTCCAGGGTTTTGTCTCGCCCGGTGTGTCCCGCTGACGGGGCCTCGTGCGCTTCCCTCATTACTATTTCTCGTAGAGGGGAGTCCGGCGCCAGCACGACTTGGTAGCGTCCCTCCGCTATGCGCCAGATGAGGTCGCTTACCAGCCGGAAGTGCTCCGTGCGATGGTGCTGCGTGCCTAGGAGCTCCTCCTTCAGTGCTCGCAGGTACTCGCACCGACGGTACTCCGCTCTGAGTGCCTGGAGGAAGATTCCTGGTTCCACGACTCCGGTTCGGTCGCGCGCCTCTGCGGCTGCTCCTTCCGTCACTACATCTGGGTGTGAGGGGGGATTGCGGCTGCGCTGGGGTCGACTGTGGCTCTTGCGTGGCTTGGCTACTACCACCAGGACTGGCCAGAGGAGTGGTGGTTCGAGTAATCCCTCTCGGTGGCCCCGTCCCTCCCCTGGTGTCGAGAAGAGTCGCGTGGGTTCTCCCTGTTCGTCAACGCGGGCGATGACCTCCACGATGTCCATCCCGTATTCTCGTAGGAGTGGTCTCCACGATGCTTGGGGAAAGTCGGGCAGGAGGAACATGGCTGCGGTGCTGTCAGGTGCCTGGCGTGCCTCCGCGTCGTAGTGGCGGAGGATGGCGTCGATGGTGACGTCTGGGTCGGAGAAGGGTGGATTGCACCAGACGATTCTTCCTCTCCATTGCTCCTTTAGGCAGTCCGTCCAGAAAGTCTCTACCTGCCGATTTCTTCCCATGGCGTCACAGCACGCGTCCACTTGGAAGTGTCCCCCCAGGAGCTTGGAGTACTCGTTGCTCTGCAGGCGCCGGAACTCCGTTTGCTTAAGTTTCCAGTCCTGCTTGTCCACCACGGGGTCTCCTGGTTGTGGTACAGGGGCTCGGTGAGCTTCCTGGGGGCGATGCTTGGCACTAGGGTCTCCTCCAGCACTGATTCCGCGTCGGAGAAAGGGCTCTCGTCGAGTGGTGATGACGGGTCGTGCTCCCTCTTATCCTCGTGACCCATGGCTCGCTGCTTCTGCGCTCGTGTCTACAGACCCAGGGTGGCTGGAATGGCCTCCATTTTGGCCAAGGTGTCTGCAGCGTCGTGCAATAGGTCGGGGGTCTCCGCCCACCAGAGTCCGTTGAGCACACTATTCGATGAAAATGACATTATCATATGTCATTTTTGGATTGATATATATTTCATAAAATCAGGGTTTAGTGATATTTATGCGCGAAATAGGGATACATAAAGGCAACACGCTAGAAAAGTGCAGTATGCGTACAATGGAAACACCGAAATATGCATACGTGTATAATTCTTTATTCAAATGTTTACGAGCACAGTACTTTTCACCCTATACCGTCGAGGCATGACGGATACTATCAGTCAGGGCGGTCGACAAATCCTGCTAATTTATTCAGCATTCTCTTCGGTCTCATCTTCATCTACTAAGTCTTCTTCCTCAGAATCGACAGGGGCTGCTTCCTTCCCCTTCCTCGTCGGGTCACTCTTCTTTTTTGGCTTCGTCTCGGCATCCTGATCGGGCTCGGCGTCGAAAATTGGTCAGCCGTTGCTGCGCAGAGCTGACCATGTACGGGTCGTGGTCGAAACCGATCGCGTTCAAACCACACCCCATGGCGGCCATGGACGTTGAGCCGACGCCGCAGCAACCGTCGAGAATCCAGTTGAGTGGATGGCCGTCGTCATCCACCTTGCCCGGATTGTCACCGAGCATGTGGCACTGAATCAGCTCCATCAACCGAGCTATGGGGTTTTTATGGTTATTGACGACTTTGCCGTCGCGTTTGAACATCTGGTGAACGACCGGGAAGCCGCGCATAAGTGACGCTCAACTTGAGGTAAGTGAGCTCCCCTACCACAGTCGGTGGGCTGATGGGGGGGTAGTCTTCGTCGTCGTCCGAGAACATGGCTGCCACGTTCAAGGGGGAGTCGGGGTCATCGGCTAGGTACGGCTTGTTCCCCTTAGCACCAGCAGCGATCCGCGCTGCTTCTGCGGTGACTGGCTGGTCGGTGTCGGGGTCTACATACCCTGCTTCGCGCAGTCCGTCCCGGGCGGACGTCTCGACGTAGTCCGGTCGGTGGGAGGCCGCGTCGGGTACCACCAGGGTGCGCCCTGGGACGTGCTCCATGGCGTGGACTCCCACCTCCAACAAATCCTCGTACCATCGTGCTTGCCTTCGGCTGAGCTCCCGCGAGGGAGCGAACAGCCAGCGCAGTGGGGCGTGGTCCCCCATAAGCCTGAATTCGGTGAAGATCAAGTAGTGCCTCCATGTCACCGTGGTGCAGTGATGGATGGCGGCCAACTCCCGCTCGCCCGCGTGGTAGTTCTGCTCGGCCGACGTGAACTGTCGGCTCTCGAACGCAATGGGCTGGAGCCCCTTCCCCAGGTCCTGCATAAGCACTCCTCCAAGGGCTACTCCACTGGCGCCCGTCTGCACGACGAATGGTCGAGTGCCATCTCGTGCGGCCATCTGGTCGGGGAGAGCCAGGGTGGGGGCAGTGGTGAGGGCCGTCTTGAGCTTCTCGAAAGCGAGCTGTTGACGAGGGCCCCACTCCCATGGTACCAGGTTCTTAATCAGCTGCGTGAGGGGGTGAGCCAGGTCGGAGAAGTTCTGGATGTAGCGCCGGTAGAAGCCCGCGAGGTCAAGGAATTGCCTCACGTGTTTTACCGATTCCAAAGGCGGCCAGTCTCGCACCGCTGCCACCTTGTCCTGTTGCGGTCGACATCCTTCTCGAGTTATGCAGTGGCCCAAGAAGCGACAACTGATTTTGAAGCACTTCAATTTCGACTCCTTGAGGTACACTTTGTGTTTGCGACACGCTTCCAGCGTTTGGCGTATCGCGTCCAGGTGGGCTTCCGGGGTCGACGTAGACAACATGAGGTCTTCGACGAACGAATACTCGACAGAAGGGGAGGTGCCCAAGGTATTGTTGCATCATTCTTTGCCAGCAAGAGGGACTGTTGGATAGTCCCATAGGCATCACTAACCACTCGTACGCTCCGAACGCTGTGTTCATGGCGGTCTTCTTCTCCACGTCCTCGGAGTTCATGGGGACTTGCCAGAATCCCCAAAGGGCGTCCGCAGTGGTGAAGTACTTGGGTCCTTGGAGTTTGTCTATGAGCGTTTGGACGTCCGGCAGTGGGTACTTGTCCTTGACAGTGATCTCGTTGATCTGTCGATAGTCGATGACGAGCTGAAGCTCCTCCGGGTTGGAGGGCTTGAACGACCATATCGCAAAAATGAGACACGCGGGCGTAAATGAGAAAAAAATGAGAAAGCATTAAATTGTCTGCCAAATTGGTTTTTGGGGTTCTGAATGACAAATATTAGGGTTAATTTGAATAGTCCTTGAAGGAATTTCGAAAAATCTGGTTTTTGACTCTTCAAAGTAGCCACGCGAGTCACGCGGGCGGCAAGAAAACGGGAAAGGTGGAAGTATCGTGTTAGGTGTGGAAAGTTATGATTTTGCCTTATGTTTGTGAACGAAATGTTAGATTTTTGCACTATTAGAATATGTAATATTTTGACATTTCCAAAAATGCAACTATTTGCTTACATGGGAGAGATCCAGCAGATTTATGGCCCATTTTAGGGTGTTTGGAGGGTCACGTACTAAAATTCTTCTCATCGGGCGAAAGTGAGCAGCAAAGGAGATATTTTCAAAAGCTATTGTGCTGGAAAAGTTGTTCGGGAGTGAAACCAACCAGGGGTGATGCTCCCTCAGGCTTCATGTGACCCAACATGGGCATTCAGCGGGTAAATTTGCCCTGAACAGGCTATTCCAGCACGATTCTCGGCAGCTAAGAAGACCGGTTAACTGTATTATTTCGCGGGAAACATTAAAATACGTCAGAGGCAAAATATCCCGCGGCAGGTGTTCCTACAGGTGTGCTGCACATGGATATATCGGGGCGTCCAAGGTTCAGGGTTTTAGGGTATATGTTGGAGGAGTCGTAACCGGAGGTCGTTTGCACACACCTGCGTTCGTGACATAGAACCACAACCCGCACCTTAGACTACCTACACCAGTATGGCCAATATTGGAATATTGCAGTATTGGATATGGCCTTTCGATACTTTTACGTTTCGCGACTGCCAGTTACAACAAGCCCAATGGGTTCCTGAAGACCCTTTAATTCTCCGCTTGTGGCAGCAAGCGCGGGAACAAGCAGACGAAGACTGGGAGGACTTCGGGCAACATGCAGTTAATCTCAGGACCTATCACTGGTGGAGTTTTTGGCCGATGTACGTCCACGGCCGTAGATCCAGCGAAAGGTTCGGTGTGAGGCATCTCGTGTACTGGTATGAGGGCGGGTGGATCTACCACCGATACTCAGATTTGGAGTGGCGGGCCTGGCGAAATAGAAACCGCTACAGCGAAACAACGCACGGTGCCCTGACAGAGCTGGAAAGCGATCTGCTGCAAGAAGATGATAGGAGATGCGCAGTTTGCGGGCGTATGTTAAGAACCTGCACCCTGGCGCGCATATTTGATGCTAGCGCGTGCAATGAGGAGACGTATGCTTGGTAGCTAACACTTATGTCACGTGACTGTACACAAATAAACCGTATATTTACATGTATGAAAAACAATAAGTTTCACGCCGTGTTGCCATTGTAATCTAGTGTGCGTGCCACGAGGAATGAATGAGGCTGTGTTGCTTACCTTCACCTGTCCAACGCCTCGGAGGCCAAGTTTTCCCTGGCCACCTTCAGAAGTTCTGCCTTTTCAGGTCCTCCTGGAACTCCGCCGACAGCAGGTTTGCCAGGAGGTTCGTCCCAGCAAGTCAGGATCTCGCTCGCATCGAAGTCGTACCAACCTGTCACTTTCGGAGCGGCTCTCCGGAAGGCGTTCTCCGCGAACAAGCTGTTCAAGTCAGAGAAGGTTTTGCTTGTTCTCCTCGTTCTCGGCATAAGCAGAGGCGCACATGGAAGCCAAAACCCCCACTTCACTCTGTTCGTGTTCAGATCCACCTCCAAGACCTCCACGAAATGCATGGGCATGGACACGGCGTTGTTCCCAGGCATGCGGATAGTAAAGCTGCAGCCGTCGTTGCCCGCGGCCACCGTAACTGCGAAACTTTTGCCCGCACTCTTCGCCAGCATGTCGATGGTGTAGTCCGTAGGAAGGTTACGGTAGGCCAACGGTATGTCGTCGTCCGGGTCGTCCGAGTCGTCCTCGTCGTCCTCGTCGTCCTCGTCCATCGAGACGCCTGCGAACTGTCCAGTGGCCGCCTCCGGGCGATGCGCGTTCTCCACCTGCTCCGCAATCTGATTTGCATCCTCGAAAAAGCAATCGTCGTCAGGAGCGAAGCTGTCCGTTATAAGGGCGCCTGTCGGACCGATCACAGAGGCCGCTCGGAATAGCACTCGTCCCTTTTCACGACCCCGCGCTTGTCGAGACTTCCCGGGTGGAGACTTGCTCCCTGGGGACGCCTTTGCCAATGGCGAACTGCGTGCACGCTTGTCGCTTGGAGCTCGTGCTTGATCTCCCTGTGGCGCTGCAGGAGCAGGGCATCCTCGGCCACCTGCGCCTGGCCCTCGTGCTGCCGGTGCCTGTGGTCGAGTAGGCATAGCTTCGTTGGTTTGCGGGCCTCGCGCAGCAGCTCCTTCTCGTCTTGCCTGTGTAGTGGCTGTTACAGCCTCGAGTGATGGCGCCGCCCGCGCAGCTCCGCCGGCTTCGGAAGTTCTTGCAGGCAAGGCCTGCTCCGTACCCGGCGACGCTTCCTCCCCGGTTTCCTCACCTGTCGTCGCTCGGCTTTTTTTTCGAAGGACTCTGAGTTGTTCGTGGTGGGCCTTTCGGGCGACATCCGTCGCTTCAAATAAGGCCTTCGCCAACGGCTCCTTGAGTGGGCGTTCAGGAAGTTCAACTCCCAGGTGGTGCAACGCTGCTTTACACTCGGCCACCGTGTACCTGCAATGGCAGCCGACGCGTAAGACATACAGCTAAGACTCAGGTAGGCATAATACTTGCAAGACCTAACAATGAAATCGAGGTGCTCGCAACCGACCAACGGGACGAACCAAAAATCGACGGACTCGACGTCCCTCGCTTTCTCCACGCACTTGCGCACGATCTCTTGTGGAGGTTTCCGCGGAAGGTCCTTGCTTAACACGTTGCGACCATCGGATAACACTTCGAACTGTTCGGGCATCGTCCGTTCTGGCACCTCCTCCTGCACTGGCTTCTTGTGCCAGGCGTTCTCGTAAAGCTCCTTCAAATCCACAGGAGCCTGTGGGGTCGGCGTCGGTCCAGCCCAGACATCGTAGTCCTCGGCGGTCTTGGGCAAGGGAAAGTACCCGAGCAACGTGTCCAGCGTGTCACTTGGAATACGGTAGTGGATGTAGTCGCACATGCGACTGAAAGCAGTGCGAGTTTCCCTCTCTTCCTTCGGGTCTAGCGGCTTCACCCCTTCTAACGTGGGGCTGCTGTCGAAAGCTGGGTAAGTTTTCATTACCTCCAGGCCCTTACGGAGATCCTCATCCACTCCGTCAGGCATGTGGTTTGCGTATTGTTCTCCAAACTTGTACTTCAGCCGTGTAACACCATCCACGTCCTTCTCGAAGTGCATCAGGTGTGTACGCCTGACTTTCCCAGAATAGCCTTCAAACTTTGGGTTTATGTGCGGCTCCAGCCAAGCCTTGAAGTCCAACTGTTGGCCTTGTACGTCCGTGATTTTGGTGAACTTCTTCACCGGCCAGCTTCGTAACCAGCCAATCCACGATTCCAGGGTCAACAGCCACACTCCAGATTTGCGCGCGTCTTTCCCAAATATGAACATCTTGATGAGTCCAAACCAACCGTCGCAGTCGTTATGGGTGTGCGCGACCATCAGACGGTGGAAGACAACCACGTTGTAAATATTGTAGTGCACCAACACCGCACAAAACGCGAACGTGTTCTTGTTCCAGTTTTCTGAGCCACCATCCAGCTGCAAATGAAGCTCCTTCCGGAAGTAGCGCTTGCCCGCGCGACCTTGTGCGGTGTAGTGCAACAAGTTCCACAGTGTCGTGAGCAGCATGTTTGCACCCTTAGCCCCGCTCCAAGGGAGCCCAACGGAAAATAGAAGCAACGAGCCATGAAGTATCGTGAGCTGCAGGTGTAGGTTAAAGAAATGCTGTTTCTTCTCGCTGATGCCCTTAACTTGATGCGGGGCATGCGGAACAACCGTGTTCTGATTTGCCGCGCCGTCCGCCGCTATGGAGTCGATCCGACCGTCAGGTTCAGAACCCTCCTTCCGCCTGAGGTCATAACACGTGCGTTGCAACCCGTGAATGTAGTCGTGTCGCGCGAAACGAGCAGAATAGGCGTCCCAGCGTGCAGGCTCGCGACCCTGTTGTCCAAGAAGCTGAGCCCTCTCTGCACCCAGATCGTCACATGTCGTGCAGATTCCGGACACCTCCACCTTCGCCCTTACCGTTATGTCTCGAGCCTTGAGCAGGTTTTTCACGTATATTTTGAAGGTTTCAGCACATACTGCCCACTGGTCCTCTGTGTCGAACTTATACAAGTCGTACTGCACACCATAATCGATGGGTGGAATTTGGCGCGCACCACTTACCGGCATCCTCTGTGGTGCTCCTTTCAACATATTCGAATCCGCCCACTCGCGGAACACCTCCTCGTGGTAGGAAATCGTCGTCACCACCGCCTTCGCCACAGGGAATGCAGTTGTTGCCGGTAGTTCCCCCTTCTCTTCAAGGATAAGTGCCTTATATCGCCGGTACGAGCTCCTGGGGAGCGCCCACACTGTTCTGAACGCCTCCTCGCAGATCTCCTTTTCGAAAAGCTTCAGGGTGCCAATAACACGCTCTCCAGACTCGCGCTTCACGATCGCTTTGCGCATAGTTGCCATAATGTAAGACTTGAACTCAGTTTGGCCCATGCGCTCCTTATGGTCCATATTGCCCTTGAATGTGCTGAACAAGAAACTGCAGTTCCGAGCGCACCCACAGCTGAAACCGCCCTCGCATAGTCCGGGAATATTGGACTGTGCAATTTGAAGAGTCTTCTGCTTTGACAATCTCCTGCCGCTGGAGTTGCTGCTATTGCTGCTCATCTTGCGAGACGCGTACCGTTGTTATGCTGTTTCACATTTGAACGCTTACCTGATATGAGGGTCCTTGTTTCCTAGAACTTGGGCGGGGTTATGACCGTGACCGCCCAAGTTTTCGAAGACTTGGGCGGGGCGATGACCGTGACCGCCCAAGTTTTCGAGAACTTGGGCGGGGCGATGACAGTGACCGCCCAAGTTTTCGAGAACTTGGGCGGGGGTATGACCTTGACCGCCCAAGTTTTCTAGAACTTGGGCGGGGCGATGACAGTGACCGCCCAACTTTTCGCAGACTTGGGCGGGGCGATGATAGTGACCGCCCAAGTTTTCGAAGACTTGGGCGGGGAGTTTCGCAGGGTTAAACAGAGCCCGTTGTGCAGCATACAAAACTTTTCGCAATGTCTTCTTTTCTACCGTCAATTGTAATAGGTCTTTTGGAGGAGGTGTTTCATGATGATGTTAAACTTCTGGAAGATATCCAGCAGATTAAGAATGACGGCACGCAGTTGAAGACGGATTCGGCGGTGATAGCGCGGTGCGTCGGGAAGGAGAAGGCGGGTGTTGATAAGGCTGCGCTAGAAGATTTGGGCCTTGCCATCGGGACAAAACAAGAGCTCGCTGAGGTTGAATCCCTTAAGTTAGTAGACGAAGAAGGGTTTGGGTGTCTTCGGAAAGGTTGCCTGTTCAGCTTGCACTCGGAAGAGGCGTCGCGTCGGAAGGTGGACATAGACATAATGCGACGGTTCGATCGCTTAAAAAAAGTTTGCGCACCTTGGACCGGAGACAGCGAGGACCCAAAGGCGAAAACGGACTGGGAACGATTTGCCCACCAGACCTGCGTGGATCTTCTGGAGGGGATATGAGGGATAGGGCAGCCGTGTCTGTCTCCTCTCAACCATCATCCCCAGGTACAGTACTGTTCGAAAACCTATTTTTCACTTTGGCGCGTCCTCCGTGTTCTTGATGGAACATCGCGTGTCCTCAGGTACGGTGCCGGGAGATGCGTTCGTCCGCACGCACCTCTGCAGCATCCTGAAAGAACCATCTGAAGCACCTCGCTTGCTTCGGGGGAACGATACGGACCGTGGGGAACTCGTTGCTTTCAATCTCGCCGCCGAGATTACGGAGGCCCCAAACTATGTTTTGTGTGTTGTTGCTCACACAATAGAGGAAAACAAGAAGGTCATGGTCCGATATTTAGATTCTACGGGGTCAGGACACAGTCTTCTGGAGGTTGCTTTAGACGTGCAGAGCGACGTACACTACATCGTGCAGCCAGAAGGTCGCGAGGCTTTCAATCTGGGGCAGCGGATGTTGAGCCTGCTTCAGGATGCCCACAGTCGAAAGTTGGATGAGTCTGAACGGCAGGAACTTGACAGGTATTTCGACGAAATGACTTACGAGGACGCGACGTTTGCGGTATATATGGGGCAACAGTTGCCTGCCGGGTCGGCCTTCAGAGAAGTGGCGCTCATGACGAACGAGGAGATCGACACTGTGCACGATGGGTTACCGTATGGCTCGGGGAAACCAGAAACACCAGCTGCACCAACATTTATCCAATCAGCAATAGGGCATAATTGGGATCCGCACGGTAGGAGCCTTTATCGGATAAAGCTGCTGCAGAAGAAGTACGAGCTTCTGCAGGACGGCAGTGACAACAGCGGACAGGGCAGCGCACATGCAAGCGAAACTACAGCCGTTGACGATCTCCGAACAGTCGCTGAATTGGGATCCCAGCGTCGCGACAGCCTTGAACCCACTGAAGTGTCGAAATTGGCTAAGACAGCGTCTCAAGCCTTGGACCAGGGGGACTTGGGGGAGACGGCGGTGTCCTCTGGCGAAGGCAGTGGTCCTACGTTGTTGAATCAGGTACCAGATGTCGTGGACCTCCCGGGCTTCATGTTGACGGGGTTGGACGAGGAGACCGATCAAGGGTGGGATCCCGTAGCGCTGGCACAAATGGTACTTCAAGACAACCCCCTTGCCAGCGAAGAACACGAGACGAGGGGTGCGGTGCCTGACCAGCGCATGCAGGTAATTGAAAATTGGACGTTGCAGGCGGCATCGCACCTACGCTGACCTGGTCCTGATGTTGCAGAACAGTGGCTGTGAAATCAGCGAGCCATTTGATTTTAACCAGAGTCATACCCCGGAGATGATAGAAGTGCTTAAAGGTTCTGCAGCCTGCACGGACGCCACCGACCCTTCGACCTGGGAGCCCAAAAGCGATAAGGAGCCGGAGCCGCAACGATGGGGGTTTCTTCTGTCCTTCAAGCTGAAGAACAAAAGGCTGCAACCCGAGTTGGCGTTCGTTTCGACGGGGAAGACCATGTTGTACGAGATGCCAAAGGACTGTCCTTACGCGGACGCCATCCTTATATTGCATCCCCGACACGAATGCGAAGTTTTGGGTACTGTTCAAGAGGCAATATTTTTTTGTATCGAAAAGTTCCAGGAGGTGGAGGGTATTACGAGGATTGCACTGCCAGCAGGCCATGGTCCTATAGATAAGCTGAAAACCACGATAGCAGCCGACACGAAGACCAGCCCGAAATATCTCGACGCGCGTCTTTCCGAGGAAATGGGGAACAGCGGGGTGATTGTCAGTTATCAGAAGTTTGTTCCTGATCAGCAGGTAAACAAGATACTGAACAAGAGCGGCATACTGGAGGGAAAGTCGATCATCCCAGCCTTCAAGGCTTCTATCAAGTGCGAGCGGTACCTGGAGTTCCGGTTTGAAGTGGTGCAAGGGATGAGGGTGTCCACCACCATGCACAAGGAGTTTGAAGGTGTACACAGGTTCGTTTGCCTGACCATGAACCTGTCACTGACCCAACTTCATTTGTAACACATTCGTTTGTAGTACATAGTCAAGATATATGAATAAGGAGGTTGTTGGTGCCCACGCACAGGTTCGTTTGCCTGACATGGGTTGGCCAGTGGCACGCCACTTACATGGCGATAAACGGCAATCACCCCAAGCCGGGCGACGTTACTTGCACGATGTTCCAGGCTCCCGCTGTGTATGAGCGGAAGCTGGAGATGAAGCGAAAGGAGAAGTATGCCGGCGACTACCCGCACGTGCGAATAACAAAGAAGAGTGGCGCGAAGGCTTCTCTGACAGGCGTCGTCACGCGCCTGGTGGAAGACAGGAAAGAGGGGCAGATAACTCCTTCTGAAATTCAGAAGGAGAACGAGCACTACAGGTTGTTCAATAAGGTCCTGGGGATGTTCTGGAAGAAGATCGAGGAAGCAGAGAAGCTGGGCAAAGAGGCTGGTGGGAAGTTTGAGGCTAGGAAGTGGTGCTTGGCGGGCAGCCAATTCAATAAAAACGCCCCTGCGCGAGTAGTGGGGAAGATCATCTTAGGCAACAAGGGCCAAACCGCCGTGTATGAGGATTTCCCGACTGGAAGCTCGCGGAAGGCGCCTTCCACCCTGAAGACCACGGCCCCTATCCCAGGCGGGAAGGGCAAAGCCCCGGTAGTGCGTGTACCTATGGATCTTGCCGAAGAGGATGACAGCAGCGACGAAGACATGGGCGACGTCGGACGGCGAGGGGGGAAGAAGCAGCCTCCGCCGGAAGCAGTTGCCATGCATGTGGCTAAGCAGGTGAGTACGGAGTTTTGCTTGAGTTACAATCGTCTGTTTTTTTTGTTACAGCTTGGTACGTACTGACCGATGTTTTGTTACGCATGGACGGACCTCCGCAGAACGTGAAAGAGGGGGAGTTGAGGAGTGCCTTGCTCGCGGTGTCGGTGAACGACGAGACGCGGAGGCTGCAGAGCGTCGGTGACAAGCGGAAACGTGAAGAAAGCGAGCGGGACCTTAATGAGCTGAAGAAGGCCAAGGAAGCAGTGGAGGCCGAGAAGAAGAAGGCGGATGAGACACTGGCGAGCCTTCGAGAAGAGATGCAGAAGAAGGTGGAGGATGAACGTCTGCGTGGGGAAAAACAGCTGGCTTCGGCCCTGTCTGCCGAGCGAGACGAAAGCCGTAAGACAGTGGAGCTCCTTACGACGAAGCACGCTGAAGCCCTGCAGATGCAGATGGCCGAGGCGAAGCAACGGGAGGAGACTCGTGTCGTGGAGCACCAGACAACATTGGGTTCATTCTGGTCAGGGCAGAAGGTGTTGCTGGAGGAGAACACGAAGGCGCAGCAGGCTTTGCTGGAGGAGAACACGAAGGCGCTTACTTCTCGGGACTCGCTTTTGAAGGAGGCAACGGAGTCTTTCCAAAGGACCACTGCCGAGACTGCGAAAATGGCCCACGAGGCCCAGGCGAAGATGCTCGAAAATAATGCACTGGCCCAACAGAGGATGCTAGACAAGAACGCGGACACCTTGAAGGAGATTAACAATCACCACGCCTCGGAGGCTGCAGCGATGAGGGAGATCCTGAAGACAGCCGTGCAGGTAGGAGCTAGTTGTTACGTTCAAGTTGTTTGTGTTTATTGTGGAGGAGGGAACTCTGGCTTGAGGTCCAGATTGAAAGACACGGAACTTGTAACTGGTGTGGGGGGGGGCGGTTGGTACGTCACCGGTAACAGGCAGTAACAGCAGCAGGCCCGTTCGCCCAAATGTTCCAACTGGGCGGAGGAGGCTTTTACCCGGGAGCGCCAGCGCTCGGCGCAGGAGGAGGGTCACCTGCTTTAACGACGCCAACGGGCTCCAAAGTCCCGGGAGCCTCTCCTCCATCACGACCGGCGATGTTCGCTTCTCCACCACGACCAGGTCCGCAGTGGCCAGGTCAGTTCGACCTCACCCCGGCGGCGAAAGCTGACGCTGAGAAGATAGGAGAAAGCCTCTGGACAGACTTGAAGTGCGAGGACACGGACAAGAAACGGTCGGCGATCGCACAGTACAACGGGTACAAGGAGCTCGCCCAGCACCTGGAAGTGTCTGAACAAGTTCTGCGCGCCAAGGTGATTGTGCAAACGTTTGACCTGTACATGTCTGTTAGCAAATAGGTAGGTATGCTTAATAAGCCAGCCAGCAAACGAACTGAGAGATCGCACCTGCACTGCCATCGTATGTACCGGCCTGTACAATGAATAATACCGCGCCCGCAAGAAAACCCCTAACCCTGGGTGCTTTGACTGTTCAAATAAAGACTGTATATTTTCATAGCACCAACGTCTTATCTGGTAGCATTCTTCGTGCCTTTTGTCGGTTTTTGTTGTTTTTTGTGCTACGCACACAGTTACAGTCTCGTGCAGACCTACACCCCCTAGATTTAAGGTTGGTGCCACCGCTTTTAACATTAAAGCCTCCCATTCTCGGGGTGTATGTAAGATATGAACAAAAGTTTCTTCAGACTCAGTTTGTTTGGAATGACTTTGACGTATCCAATATGAAAACATCGTCATTATCACCACTTTCAACAAATGGCGCTTGAGCACCACCCGAATCACGGTGACAAATCGCCTGGAAACCCCAAATTTCGGGCTATACTCTAAAATTTCAAATTTTTGAATAACGTGTCATTATCTACTCTCCAAATGCTATCTAGTCATATAAAAAAAACCTCGTTATCATAACTTCCGCCGATTGACACCTGAGCACCGCCCGAAACGGGGCGAAAAATCGCCTGGAAACCCCAAATTTCGGGCTATACCCTAAAATTTCAAATTTTGAAATAACGTATCATTATCTACTCTCCAAATGCTATCTAGTCATATAAAAAAAACCTCGTTATCATAACTTCCGCCGATTGACACCTGAGCACCGCCCGAAACGGGGCGAAAAATCGCCTGGAAACCCCAAATTTCGGGCTATACCCTAAAATTTCAAATTTTGAAATAACGTATCATTATCTACTCTCCAAATGCTATCTAGTCATATAAAAAAAACCTCGTTATCATAACTTCCGCCGATTGACACCTGAGCACCGCCCGAAACGGGGCGAAAAATCGCCTGGAAACCCCAAATTTCGGGCTATACCCTAAAATTTCAAATTTTGAAATAACGTGTCATTATCTACTCTCCAAATGCTATCTAGTCATATAAAAAAAACCTCGTTATCATAACTTTTAAAAAAATGAGAATATAATGAGACACCCGCGTGTCTCATTTTTGCGATATGGTCGTTCTTGGGCACCATCAGAACCGGACTTCCCCAGGGACTAGACGAGGGTCGGATGTACCCTTTAGCTAGGAGTTCATCGAGCTGTCGGCGTAGTTGCCGTAGTTCCTCCGCCGACAGCTTGTACCCCCGGCGGTGGAGTGGTGCTCCGTCGTAGTCCGGTCTCAGGCGCAGGTAGGACTTGTACTCGCGGTCCTGCACTCCGGAATCCGGCAGCTCGCTGCGGATGACGTCCTTATACTCCTCCTTGATCTTTTCCAGCTCCGCCCAAACCCAAGCGGGAACGTCGGCGTCCATCTCGTCAGGTGGTGAAGTAGGCGCTGCTGCGGCTGGCTTTTGCTCGGTCGCTGCCGTCGCCTCCATCCCTGCGAGCTTCCGCACTTCCACGTCGGGGGGTTTGGAGTCGAGCGTGGTCGCTGGGTTGCCCAGTAGACGCCGCGCTTGCCGGCGTGAACTCCTTGCCGATCGCCGCCCACGCGCCGTCGTCTCACTGAGAGCCCGGGCGGTGTTCCAAAAAAGCTCGAAGGCGTCGTCCTCCCAACCGCCCTCCAGGCCCTCGGCGTGGTCTCTTGTAGCTTGATCACGCCGTTCGCGGGTGAGCATGTGGAACGCCTCCCAGCGCGCACGAAGGGGATGCGGTCCCCATTTGCCCCCAGCACTCTGCGCGGAGCCCGGAAGGTCGTGCAGCGCACATACCAACTCCTGCGCCTCGTCCTCCGCCTCGGCGAGCCCACGATCGCTGTCGCTGGACTCGGAGCCGGTAATCAAGTCCTCCATGGAGGCGGCCGTGGCAAACGAGCAGCGCGAGGCGTCGTTGTCCGTCTCCGCCGAGTCCTCCATCAGTGGCGGGGGGGCCTCTTCTTCTGCTCTTCTTCTTGCCCCCCCCTGCGGCACGTCGTCGTCCAAAGCCTCGGACGGAAGGGCTGCTTGATCGAGCGGCGAAGTTGGGTCCTGCGCCTCTGCTTCGAACGTTCCGTCCGGCGCCAGGTAAATGAGGTACGCCTCCTGTTGCGTTGCACGGAGCTTTTTCAAGTCCTTGCGCAACCGACCGACGTCCAACACACCCTTTTCTGAGCCACTGTCAAAAAAAGCGACATTTTATGTGGATTCTGTAGTGTCACGCGTAACAGATTAACCGACGATTTGATTTCTTCGAATGGCGGAGATCTCTTAATGGAAATTCGAGTTATTTCACTGTTTACGGAATGCTGAGTGCAGACATCGCGTGCCACGTCACGAACCGCACTGTATTCTGCTTACTTGTCTCATTGCACAGTCTGCCCCATTAATTTCAGCTGATATGTGCTGACTTGTCATTTTTCTGAACTTTTCATCACGAACGGTGTCTGCAGAGGTTTCACGAACGAGTCTGTAGACGTTTAACGATGACACGATCGCGGTGACATGACATAAAATGACAATATCTCTGTTCAGACAGACCTATGTCATGATCGAACATGATCGGACAGTGGCAGTAGCTATGGGGTATTTGAATTCGATTTTAAACTGCAAGACGTGAATCTGCTGTTAATTTTTGCTATCACAAGTTCTAACCTTCACAAGTTCAAGAACAGAATATTTTCCCGATTTGTTTGTACTTAGCACTGCTATGAAATAAATAACATGTTCAACCAATTTCAAAGAGCACTCAGGCATCCTGCGGTTGCAGAAGCTGCACAATGACTGGGCGAGCATGCTCTTAATATTAAAACAACAGCCCCTCCTTTCCGATCTCCAAACGATACTTCAGGATCTTCTGATGCACAGTTGCAAATTCTCCAGTTTGCATTCGACAATTGCACGATCGGCCACCGCAGTTTGCACCTCAGCCACTGCTCAATCGGACACCACTGTTTGCACTTGGGCAGCCAGCGCTCGATCGGTCACCGCATCTTGAACATGGGCAGCCAGCGCTCGATCGGACGTTTCCAACTGCAGTTATGCCACTACTCGATTGAACAAATCTATCTACTCCATCGCAAGTACAAGTACCGCGTTATCTTCTTCTAGCTCAGCCCTTGCTCGATCAACAATCCTCACCTGTGATCGACACGCATATCAACTCAACAGGAGCCAAGAGACCTGTCCAATACACTGGTAACTCCGCACGAACATTGCGCGATAAGGCACGTATGGCTCGACTGCAATCAGGAGAACCGAAGATCGTGACAGACAGGGCTTTAAGGAAACGAGCAAACAGAATTAAAGCCGGAATATTATTATTTTGGAATAGAAAAGTGACAATCCAAGAATAGAAAATTAAAATTTCATTTTTAAAATGCAGACTGAAAATTTTATACCGTCCCTCGAAAATCTATTATAACAATGATGCCAAAAGGATATATGTATATCGGGAAATATTGGGGAAATGCGGGAAAAGAGCAAAAAAACGCGAAAGCGCTTCCAGCGAAAGCCTGTGGTCTCTATGACCAATAAATACAAGTCGTGTCAGTGGGAATCCTTTTTTTCAGCCAATAATCTGGCCGCGATGTAGTGAATATACCAAAGGTTTATATTCACTAAAATATTTGTTGGTGAAATTCAATTTCTATATTTTCCATTCGCATATCCGTGGTATGATGACGTGTCTAGCCTCCGTCACGTGCTCACGTCGAACAAAACATATTCCGCTCACCTGTTCTCGCTCAGACCTTCACCTCAAGCTGCTGGACAGTGACTTACGGACCCGTAAGTCACTGTCCAGCAGCTTGATGGAGAGGTCTTAGCAATACACCGCAAGCATCGAAACTTTGCATACTTAATTTTAGGGGTGTTAGGAACAACATGTTTTTTGTGCGCGCGAGATCCGTGCATAATCTGGGATCTGGAACGCCGCGCAAGGGAGGGGGTCATTGGGCACGCATCGAGTGAACGGCTCGACATACGCACCGCATGAAAGCACAATGCATAGCACAAGCGTACCACACATATCATATTCGCATAACGAACACGTTTTGAGCATTTGACAGCGCGCTGTCAGCCCTAGCAAAAACGCGGATGTCAACCGCGTCCACGTTTCCGCTAGGGTTTCGTCCCTCATCTGCGCGCTCGCTTGCAAGCAAGTATGCGCTGCGGATGAGGGAACGGCTTACCAAAATATTATCTCATATGTGTTATCTTTCAATATTAATTCGTACGGTCTGAATGGCCAACCACAATTCTCGCTAAGGGCCGGCGCGGTCATGTGGGTATGTTGAGCGGGATCTTAGGATTTTCGCGACTTCCAAAAGTAGTGAAAGGGGTCATCATTCTTTGCGAAGCGAATACCCCCTGCCTCAGTAGAAATATGTGATAATATTAGATAGGAAAACTTTACTTAGATGAACACGTAATCTTAAAAATCTTTGCCTGGCTGTACGGGGTCTCACTGCGAGAGAGAGAGAGAGAGAGAGCGTTCCGCGTTAAGTTGAAATTACATAGTTAACAAATAACATCTGTACATCGCAAAATGCTCAAAGCGACATCTGCTGCAAAATGGGACAGTGACACTGCGAGTATCATACATATGCCGTATGCGAGAGGTGAATCTGTCAAAAACCAAACCAAATCTTTTGCGTCTCAAAATGACATACCGTACAAAAAAGCAGTCATATGCCACCCAAGAAATGTGGCGTACCCCACTTCGACTTTTTCGCGGGGACGCGCGATTAAATGCAGATATTACTACATTTTCAGTGCACGGTTCAGATGAATGAGAATATAGTTCCGAATTTCGCCCGTCTAATGAATCACGTAATGTATCCAAGACGTGAATGATGTTGCGCCACATCGGCTATAGAGTTGGACGTTGGACCTTTCCAGGCTCGTATGACCAGTAATAATAACGAAAAGAGAATATTTAAGGGGGGCTTAATGCGGCGGGCTCTCGTACTTAACACATCATGGGTTTTCGAGCGATTTCAGCCGTGAAAAATATTTTAATCGAACTGCCATATTCATCTGCGCTGGATTTCTCTTGCCATGTCAGTTGTGTCGGGAAAACGGTAGTTCCCAAATATAAATTATATACAAAAACGTCATAAATAATTCAGAATACCCAGCGCATTACGCGTTACAGCAGTGCGATTTTTATGAACCACTTTGGTGAACCACTTTGGTGAGCCACTTTGGTGAGGCCACCTCACCAAAGTGGTTCACAAGTCCCGAGTGGTGGAAATTTTGGAAAATATCATTCTTGAAAGGCGGAAGAACTTTTTAGGCAGATCTGTATTCCAGAATTAAGAAATCAAAATTGTATTCTAGGATTGTCACTTTTCTATTCCAACCAAATTGTACACCCAATTAAAGCGCTAGAGCAAAGTTGTGGCGCACCGATCACTGTTGCCACTCCAACTCCAGAGACCAGTCCGGTCCGGATTTTGCAAGTCACCAGTCCGGATCCTTCAGTACCAGAGGTCATAACTGTTGCAGCAGCAAACAGCCAAACTCGGTCAGAAACAGTGCGTACAACACCCAAGCGCAAGCGCAATCTACAACAAGGGAACACAGTTCGCAAATCCAGGAATGACATCGACAAAGGTCGGGAAAAGGCAGTCGGCATCAGACAAAAGCAGCGAAGAACTATGTGTCCACTACCCTTCGGTACATAGGGATGTACCCAAGGGCCTTAGGTACATAACGATGTACCTAAGCCGTACATATCAAATCAAGGCCCAAATCCAACGTTTTGTGCCCCCTGTAGTGTCAATTAACCAACAGACACCCTCTTCTATCGATATTACGATCCAACATTCGTATCCGATCCGTATGATATACGCTCTGATGCATTCAAAATCACTCTTTTTGAAGAAAACAAAAAACCCAGGTCAAAATAAATGTTTTCCCGTCATATTCGGCAAGCTCGTCATTTTTCTCTCTGCGAACGTTCTGCTGGATCCTGGTAGTAGACCTCGATAAACTTTAATTCATATGTAGTTGGAGAATCCAAAAGAATATTGCCCCTCCGCGCTATTGACCTCGCTCGCGGCATCCGTTTCCAACATGGCCGCTCGTCGCGCAATAATAGGGCATCAGCTCCTCCAAGGACGCGAAGTGAAGGCACACGCTGCAGCCTTCGACTCCAAGTGGAGTTCCGCAAGCGAACGGCAGAAATCCGACGTTCCTGAGTTCTCCGACGGTGTCCATACAAGCCTCTAACCCTACCTGATGAACATCGTTCACTCGTACGTGCGAACCCCTAAGGCGAAATATCAATTTTCGTGAATGCACATGTTGTGGGATCAGTTATAGGTACCTACAAAGGCGTGTTGAGTGAAGGCGTGCTTGAGTGTTTAAATGCAAACCCCTGAAATCACAACTGCCCTAAGGGGTGTTAAATACCATTGTAACAAATATGTATCGATATTCATCATTTAGCGGTCGCACACATGCATCAAACGCGATGTACCTAAGGGATGTACCTAAGATTTTCGGAGTTTTGAAAATGTACATTTTCTGGAAATTGTCAATATTGATGACCTGCCTAGACTATCGTATTGAGCTAAATACCATAAACCAAATGCTTCAGGACCAAAAGGAACATGTCAACAATGGCTGAAATGGGCCACACGACCCCGCGTCGAGAATTTGGCTCACCGCGGCATTAAACGTACACGTATAGTTAGGTACATCGCGATGTACCTAAGCGTGGGTAGTGGACATATGAAAGCTCGCGTGCTGTTGCAACCTGTGGTAGAAAAAGCTGGGAGGATATTCGGTTCAGGAGATGCAGGAAAGACAACAGCACTATCAGCAGCCTTCAACAGAAGGAGCGGGAAACGTAGTGTAGTTCAGAAGTCAGAAAATGTCACCACACCTCGCAGTGGAGCTAGAGCTAAGAGAAAGGCAGAACAGGCATCCATGAACGGCATCAACGATCCTGAGCTGTGGGATGAGGCTTACACGAAAGCTAACTTGACGTTCACTCAGGGAAGGAAATTCTCAAAGGTTATCTTCAAGGGGAGACGAGGCTTCAAGCCGTGTGACAACCGTATAGTCCACCTTAACACACAAAGAACGAAGTGATGGATATACTCCTTCCGATTACAGAGACAGCAGGTGGAGGTGGGCACGAGGTGGGTGTTCACAAGTTTTTTCCCTTGGCTCTACCCACATATTACAACAGACTGAAAACTCAGCTACATGGAAGTGGGGAGATCACCTCGGAAGAAGAAGAAGACTTGTTGTCAGCGATCACAGAATGGAACCTGTCGTTCGATGCACGCTCAAGGTACGTCAGCAGACCCTGAAACGACCATATCGCAAAAATGAGACACGCGGGTGTCTCATTATATTCTCATTTTTTGAAAAGTTATGATGACGAGGTTTTTTTATATGACTAAATAGCATTTGGAGAGTAGATAATGACACGTTATTTCAAAATTTGAAATTTTAGGGTATAGCCCGAAATTTTGGGTTTCCGGGCGATTTTTCGCCCAGTTTCGGGCGGTGCTCAGGTGTCAATCGGCGGAAGTTATGATAATGAGGTTTTTTTTTATATGACTAAATAGCATTTGGAGAGTAGATAATGACACGTTATTTCAAAATTTGAAATTTTAGGGTATAGCCGAAATTTGGGTTTCCAGGCGATTTTTCGCCCAGTTTCGGGCGGTGCTCAGGTGTCAATCGGCGGAAGTTATGATAATGAGGTTTTTTTATATGACTAAATAGCATTTGGAGAGTAGATAATGACACGTTATTCAAACATTTGAAATTTTAGGTTATAGCCCGAAATTTGGGGTTTCCAGACGATTTGTCACCGAGATTCGGGTGGTGCTCAAGTGCCATTTGTTGAAAGTGGTGATAATGACGATGTTTTCAGCTTGGATACGTCAAAGTCATTCCAATCAAACTGAGTCTGAAGAAACTTTTGTTCATATCTTACATACACCCCGAGAATGGGAGGCTTTAATGTTAAAAGCGGTGGCACCAACCTTAAATCTAGGGGGTGTAGGTCTGCACGAGACTGTAACTGTGTGCGTAGCACAAAAAATCAACAAAAACCGACAAAAGGCAAGAAGAATGCTACCAGATAAGACGTTGGTGCTATGAAAATATACAGTCTTTATTTGAACAGGCAAAGCACCCAGGGTTAGGGGTTTTCTTGCGGGCGCGGTATTATTCATTGTACAGGCCGGTACGATGGCAGTGCAGGTGCGAGCTCTCAGTTCGTTTGCTGGCTGGCTTATTAAGCATAACTACCTATTTGCTAACGGACATGTACAGGTCAAACGTTTGCACAATCACCTTGGCGCGCAGAACTTGTTCAGACACTTCCAGGTGCTGGGCGAGCTCCGTGTACCCGTTGTACTGTGCGATCGCCGACCGTTTCTTCTCCGGGTCCTCGCCCTTCAAGTCTGTCCAGAGGCTTTCTCCTAACGCAGACACGGATTTCGTGCCAAACTTCATGTGTTTGCAGTGGGCAGAACAGGCACGGTGTACAAACACAACCAAGACATACTCGAGCAACTTGGACTCAACAGAGAAGAGGCCACACAAGCGCTACAGAGAATACATGACCTAACGGTAAACTATGCACACAGCACCTACCAGCTATACAGAAGACTCAGACAGGAAAAGCAAGAGAAGGAGAAAGATAAGAACCACCCAGTATAAATTGTCCCATTAAGGCCGCCACCCGTGGCGGTCCGGCCCAGAGTAGGGCCGGGGAAATTAATTTACTCATACGCCCGACGGGCGTGGTTTTTTCTTTTTTTTTCTTTTTTTTCTTTTTCTTTTTTCTTTTTCTTTCTCCTAACTTCTCCGCGTCAGCTTTCGCCGCCGGGGTGAGGTCGAACTGACCTGGCCACTGCGGACCTGCTCGTGGTGGAGAAGCGAACATCGCCGGTCGTGATGGAGGAGAGGCTCCCAGGACTTTGGAGCCCGTTGGCGTCGTTAAAGCAGGTGACCCTCCTACTGCGCCGAGCGCTGGCGCTCCCGGGTAAAAGCCTCCTCCGCCCAGTTGGAACATTTGGGCGAACGGGCCTGCTGCCGTTACTGCCTGTTACCGGTGACGTACCAAC
>LGRX02033345.1:0-25048 GCA_001247695.2 Cymbomonas tetramitiformis
CCCTACCGCCGCGATCTTGCCAACCTCGGATCCAACTCCCGAAGCCCCTGCACCCCTTGTGGTTGCAGGCACCACCGATCCCCCCTATGTTTGGAAACGGTTGGCGGACAACCCACCCGCGAATAAACAGGCATTCACAGCTTTTGCAAGCATTCACCGGTTACGTGTGGAGAAGTTCAAAGATCTCTGCATCGTCACCGGTAGCGACGAGTCCTATTCCGTGAAGACCGGGTGGCAATTCGGGTGCATGGTCAGCCACAAGGACATCCCGAGGTCGCGGTTTCTGGCCGGAACCTTGGTGGCGGCTCAAATGAAGAGGGGGTGGTTTGTTCTCTGCTGGGGACCGGTCGATGCAAGTGAGACGGAACAACGGTGCAGCCTGTTACGGCTGAATCGACTTCAACCCATCAAAGAGAAACACACTCCATGTCCCCCAGGGAACTCCGCTGAATTGTTCATGAAGGAATGTTGGCGTCTCCAGCAGCTGTACAACTTCTCCCCCACGGAAGAAGGCCAACGACCGGTAAATAATTTACTCAACCCAACCCAATTTGTTTTCTCCATTGCACACACGAACTACATGAAATTTCGGAAAGGTGACTGTGTTTTTTTGGCAGGTACGACCATACAATGCCGAGGAGCAAACGGATCAAAACCGGAACCGGTCCGAATTCATGTTGGAGCCCGGAGGCGCCCCCTCCGAGAGGGTGGTTTCAAAGAAGAGGAAGGATCCCCCTTCAGGCAAAACAAGTTCACGCCGGACGCGCGCGCGCGCCCCCCCTCGTTGCACGGAATCGCGTTCGGTGCAGGAGATCGACAGGGGCGACGAGCATACTTCTCCCGCAGCGGTGGTGGTTCCCCGTCGGCCACGAGATCGCGCCCCCTGGGGTGTTCCACGCACACTCCAGCTCGACGACCCTGTCCCTGTCAGGGATTTTCTGGGTGAGGCGCTCCAAACGGAGCTGGAGCCTCCAAGTCTTCGTGCACGCACACCGCGCGGTGCTCCTAGGCCGTGGACGTCGGAAACACAACCCGCTACTCCCGACAATCCCACTCCCGAGTCTGCCCCTGAGTCGGTGGTGCAAGATTCCACACCCCAGCAACATGGCTTCGCAATTGCCACCAACAACCCGAACCTGACACCGAACCCCGCTGCTCAACAACCTCCACGGGCTCCGAGTCCCTTGGCAACACTTCCCCTTGCGTCCGATGATGGGGTCTCCCAAGTCGTTGCGCAACTCCAACAGAGCCAGCAGGAATTGCTTGAGCGGCAAGCCGCCGCGCACCAGGAGGAGATGCGCCAGCAGCAAGCCTGGTTTCAACAGCAGCTGGTGACTCTCCAATCTCAAACGGTCCATGCGCCGGGCCCGGTGCAAGAGCCGTCCGTGACATCGCACCAAGTGCTTCCCCTTGGTGGTGGGGTTCCCAACATTGTGCCTCCAGCCACTGTTGCTGGTGGCTCGGTGAACTCTGGCCCCGCGTTGTCTTCTTATCCCCTTACCAACCCGGGGTTTTCCGGGGCTCCCACGCCCTCCGTGACCACGCAATACCCCTACCCCGCAGGCTCCCAAAGCTACCAGAGGATGCTTATGCCACCTCCCGCGTACCCTATGCAGCTACCCGTCCGGTCTCCCTACCCAACTGGGGGGGACTACGTATCCCCGAGGGAGATTGCTATGCAAAATGAGCTCCTCCGCCAGAACGAAACCGCCTACCGTGAGCGGATGCAAGCAATTGAGGACCGTGAACTCGAACTCGCGCGTGCCCGCGCCACTGAACGTTTCAAGCAAGAGCAAAGGCGCTGGGGAGGCTTCTAGGCAGTAGTTCTGCTATCCATTACAGGCAGAGAGTCTGACCGAAACCTGCAACCTGTATCGCAATGTGCGCATGAGTCCGTAGAGCTCTTTCGTATGAAATAATATTACATCTTAAGTATTTGTTGTGCTTGCCTTACTAGAGCTTATCTCCTGGTAGCTAGATTTCCATCTCGGGAGAACTTGGAATTGCACATATTGCATTTTGTGTTGCATACCCTACGGCGTGTATGGCATATGCTTTATTATAACCTTGTGAATACGTACAAATATGTTAGAATTGTATTCTCCATTTCGGGACCCATTTCCCGAAACAAGAATGTGCAATTAGCGCATGATTCTAGCATCACCGAGCGCTAAAACCTAAATCATCGTTCACATATCAATTTGGATAGGAGCATATCATCACATACCAACTTTTTAAAACTTCTATACAACTTATATTGTAAAATACAAAAATTATGCAAAATCTACCAACTAATTTTGCTTACCGTCCCCGCTTATCTTTCCGTATCTCTTCACTGTCATAACTCCTCACGCGTACCGTACAGCGCGTGTCATATGTTCGTCACAGAGACTACTACAGCAAGTGTCACAACCCGGCTGAGGTACACGATAAGCCGTGGTTTGTGACATCGATATCGCGAACTCGGACCGAAGTTGCTCGCGCAGCTCATTTCCCGAAGACTTGATTCGCCTGGCATCTTCGGGTTGACGTTTGAACAACTTCTTGATATAAAAAATATAATAGCCCGCAAGATATCTCACCACGAGAGAGTCGCTGTGGTACTCTCCTGGCGATTTCTTACAGTCACAAACTCCTGTGTCTTTCAAAAGCGCGCTGCACCATATTTCCTTACGTAAGGTCGAAGCTGGGGTTGACGCTATCTTTGAGCGAGGCCTTGACTATCGAGTAACGCACGTTCGTAGGATCATCGTGCTTAGTTTGCCCGCCTCTTCATCTTATGACGTTGAGATACGGTGGCGGAGGTGGTGGAAGTGGTGGGCAGTGTGTCTTCAGGTACGCACGGTGAACAGGTGCAACTACGCATATGTTCCTGACGACCACGCGCAAGTTCGGCTTTGGATTTTCTAACAAGGATACGCGTCGTATCGAAACGAATGCATACATGCACGTGTTCATAACGCCGCATGCATTACGCGTGTACGAATAATCACGTGGTGCATGCTAAAAATATAACATGTATGCAGCGTATGCAGTGTATGCAGCGACTGCATCAACGCCATGGGTCGGTTGGCACCGAACTTCGCCCGAAATGGTGGAAGACCCTGAGGGGGGGGGGGACCAGGGTGTGAATTTCAGGGTGAGTACTGATAATTCGAAGGCATAATTATAGGGAGCTTGCATGTGGCAAGGGCGAAGATTAGCGATCGATTGTATTGTTGTGCGATGATTCATGGCGGCGATGTCTCTCTGCTACCCCGATATCACGCCCAAAATACAAGGGAGTCCCAGGGGGTGTTCACCAGGGTACCAAGCATGCTACCTCCCCCAACACCTTTTGGGGAAGCTTGGTACCCTGCTGTTGAAGTGGTGCTGAGTTGTCACTTCATCTTCTGGGGCGCACTATTGATACCCTGAGGTAGATTAGGTCATGCATGACATACATATCAGGTGGGAGGCGAATTGAAGTGGGATCAGTTAACCAATTAGTATGTTGGAGTGCACTGCGTGAGCTTCCCTGCGGAGCGGCGTGAGGTTAGCAAGCGAGAAGCGATTGCGGTCATTTCCGATGGGGTGGCTACAGAGGACTCTGAGTACCCACGGAGGCTGCGTCACGCAGCGTGATGATGGTGAGATTTTATATGCCATTATTCGTGTAGAATCCGAATATCAACTTCATTTGCACATACGATCAAGTCTGGGGCGGGGATAGTGCAACCGCGAGCTTTTACGCGACGCAGGGGCAAGGCAGAGTAAGATTAGTTGCGAATTTCGTGGAAATCATACTTGATAAATGATTTAAGAGCTTGCGAGAGTCCGAGGTTTGTTTCATTGTGAATTATGTTTTCGGTTTCGGTCCGAGGGTGAAATTTCATTTCAATTTTACCCCAGAACCGAAAACGAATTCAGTCCATGCCTTACTCGGCAACATACGGTGCGCACCGCGACACTTTCCCCCCACCACGGAAGTGGTTTTGAACATAGCTTTGCTGAGCACAATCCCGCACAAGCCATTCGAAGCGTGGAATAGGTCTGTGCGTCCGATCGTGCAGCGCGAAAGTCGTGGCTCGCAGAACCGAAGACTTCATCCTGTTCACTCAGGTCTACACCTGAACACACCACTCAGTGTCGGGCGTGTTTCCTTATTTGTATTAACATATGATCTACATATGATCTACATATATATATATATAGGCTTCATATTCCAACTCAAGGATGCCACACAACGTCATACGAGTCGTGTGCACTTTACGCGAGGCGAGAAACTAGTTAGGGTTTGGAATTGCACTTACATCACCCCATGGGTATTAATCAAAGCACCGTCGATACTTCTATCGATTTCACTATTATCAACTTGACTTATCTCAATGCTTTAACGATTCCATTCCGACGATATTCGTGCTTACAATCGAACTTCGCGTGACCCACGTAACATCTAGAATTGTACCCCTTAGCAGGGTCTATAAAGCAAATGAATCATCAACGCCTCGTCCCACGCAAATTACGAAGGCACAATCGTTTGCCTTTGACATGTTCAATAAAGGCAAACTCAATAGGAAAGTAGCACCGTAGTGACAAGCTGTAATATTGGTTTGGTGCATGTTCCTTGTATGATTAATGTGTATCGATCGACGGTATAGTATCGTGTGCATTAATATCATTGAAGAATATTTATCATATTCTTCAAATAACAGAAGCTATGAATGCCATTTTCATTAAGCGGGGGGAAAATAAGTGTACCCGAAAATTTTCCGGTCGCTGCGCGGGGCACCTTTTTTCTGCTTTCAGCCGGGAAAACGCATTTCCGCTACAACGGACTCCACCCGTTTCTCCGACTGGGGGGGCGGGGGGGTATTGACCGACTTTGCCAAACTGGTCAGCTTTCCTTAGGTATGTGGGTCCCATCCTTAAGACCTTACAAAAAATCGAAAAGGCGAAAACCGAAAGCTTAGAAAACATATTTTAACGGATCACGCTCACATGCGATTCGAGAAAATATTCAGGTGAACATGTCGGCACTTTATATTCTAAATACACCACACCGTTTATACTTGTATACACGCCAGGGTTCATGCGAAACATGCTATCATTAATTATTGATACAATACTACAAATAAAACAAATCTATTTTAGTGTACTTGTACAAGAATACTTGTATACAGAAGAAATTAGAATCATATTTATTCATACGAGGAATCGTGTAACCAGATCTTGCTTCTTGCATGTGTTTGCAATCTGACGCTCTGAGCTCATCACACACGGTTCACAGTGTACCCGAGCCCTGTGAGTACAGTAGTAAGAGAGGCTTCTTCTTCAAAGTCGAAATAATACACGACATACGGGTTGCCGCTTACTTTGATGATGAGGATTAAATGGGGAAAATACTCTCCAAAATCTGAATTGCCGGTCTATTTTTTATTATATGCATTTCCGAGCTCTGTCCTATATCAAAATTACTATTGAAATTGTACCACATATATGCCGATATGGTAATCCGGAAAAACTGGATTCTGGACTCAAAACGAGCTATTCCGGGCTGAGCTGCCTTGCTACCATCTCGGGCACCGGCATGCACAACCAAACCTCGCGCCCACTTGTGTACACAAGAAAGAGGAAAGGTCTCAGGAGCTGAATCCCAAAGTGAGGATTTATGGTCGCAGTGAAGCTTATCACAACGGTGTGGCCAGCTGCGTGCCGTCCGGGCTGAACGCCACCCCTGTAACCCAGCCTGAGTGCCCCTGCATGGTGGCCGTGCACTCGCCGCTCGACACACTCCACACGCAAGCCGTCTTGTCTTCGCTGGCCGTGGCCAGCTTCGTGCCGTCCGGGCACGAAGGCCACCCCTGTAACCATGCCTAAGTGCCCCTGCATGGTGGCCGTGCACTCGCCGCTCGACAGACTCCACACGCGAGCCGTGTTGTCCCAGCTCGCCGTGGCCAGCTGCGTGCCGTCCGGGCTGAACGCCACCCCTGTAAGCTTGTCCGAGTGCCCCTGCATGGTGGCCGTGCACTCGCCGCTCGACAGACTCCACACGCGAGCCGTCTTGTCATCGCTGGCCGTGGCCAGCTGCGTGCCGTCCGGGCTGAACGCCACCCCTGTAACGCCGCCTGAGTGCCCCTGCATGGTGGCCGTGCACTCGCCGCTCGACAGACTCCACACGCGAGCCGTCTTGTCCCAGCTGGCTGTGGCCAGGTGCGTGCCGTCCGGGCTGAACGCCACCCCTGTAACGCCGTCTGAGTGCCCCTGCATGTTGGCCTTGCACTCGCCGCTCGACAGACTTCACACGCGAGCCGTGTTGTCATTGCTGGCCGTGGCCAGCTGCGTGCCGTCCGGGCTGAACGCCACCCCTGTAACGCCGCCTGAGTGCCCCTGCATGGTGGCCGTGCACTCGCCGCTCGACAGACTCCACACGCGAGCCGTCTTGTCCCAGCTGGCTGTGGCCAGGTGCGTGCCGTCCGGGCTGAAAGCCATCCCTGTAACATCGCCTGAGTGCCCCTGCATGGTGGCCGTGCACTCGCCGCTCGACACACTCCACACGCAAGCCGTCTTGTCTTCGCTGGCCGTGGCCAGCTTCGTGCCGTCCGGGCACGAAGGCCACCCCTGTAACCATGCCTAAGTGCCCCTGCATGGTGGCCGTGCACTCGCCGCTCGACAGACTCCACACGCGAGCCGTGTTGTCCCAGCTCGCCGTGGCCAGCTGCGTGCCGTCCGGGCTGAACGCCACCCCTGTAAGCTTGTCCGAGTGCCCCTGCATGGTGGCCGTGCACTCGCCGCTCGACAGACTCCACACGCGAGCCGTCTTGTCATCGCTGGCCGTGGCCAGCTGCGTGCCGTCCGGGCTGAACGCCACCCCTGTAACATCGCCTGAGTGCCCCTGCATGGTGGCCGTGCTCTCGCCGCTCGACACACTGCACACGCGAGCCGTGTTGTCGCAGCTCGCCGTGGCCAGCTGCGCGCCGTCCGGGCTGAACGCCACCCCTGTAACCCAGCGTGAGTGCCCCTGCATGGTGGCCGTGCACTCGCCGCTCGACAGACTCTACACGCGAGTCGTGTTGTCATCGCTGGCCGTGGCCAGCTGCGTGCCGTCCGGGCTGAACGCCACCCCCAACCCAGCTGAGTGCCCTGCATGGTGGCCGTGCACTCGCCGCTCACCACTCCACACGCGAGCCGTCTTGTCCCAGCTGGCCGTGGCCAGCTGCGTGCCGTCCGGGCTGAACGCCACCCCTGTAACCTGAGCTGAGTGCCCCTGCATGGTGGCCGTGCACTCGCCGCTCGACAGACTCCACACGCGAGCCGTGCCGTCACCGCTGGCCGTGGCCAGCTGCGTACCGTCCGGGTTGAACGCCACCCCTTTTTAAACCATCTCTGAGTGCCCCTGCATGGTGGCCGTGCACTCGCCGCTCGAAGACTCCACACGCGAGCCGTTTGTCATGCTGGCCGTGGCCAGCTGCGTGCCGTCCGGGCTGAACGCCACCCCTGTAACCACGCCTGAGTGCCCCTGCATGGTGGCCGTGCACTCGCCGCTCGACAGACTCCACACGCGAGCCGTTCTGTCATTGCTGGCCGTGGCCAGCTGCGTGCCGTCCGGGCTGAACGCCACCCCTGTAACCATGCCTGAGTGCCCCATAAACACTCCGATCGTCGGCGCCCAATTCCTCCCCCGGTTCACACAGAAGCCGTTTCCATCGCCAAGCACCTCCGCACATTCCCACCCGCGCCGCGCTGTGTGCTCCGCCGCCTTCCTGTGCGGCGCGGAGCCCAGCGGCGCGGTCCCCCACGCCGTGGCTGCGAAGTGCTCTAGGCACGGGTTCTCCTCCAGCTCGTGCATCGCCAGGCGCAGCCACCGCAGCATGTCGTAGCTCACCTCGCTGTGCGCGCTCTGCGGGATGCTCCCGAGGGCCTGCGCCGCCCGCCCGGCGTTCCTGCTCCGCACCACGCGCACCAGGAAGCTCCAATCCAAGAGCGCCTCGTCCAGCTGCCGGCGCGCTCCGTCCGGGAGGCGGCTTGACGCCAGGTGGAACAGCAGGTACTTCAAGCAGTACGCCGACGGGGATGCGCGGTGCCGGCTCAGGAAGGCCCCGAGGCGCTCGTGCCCCCGCGCCACCTCCAAGGCGCACACCACCGCGCCCTCCGCCTCGCTCTCTTGCAGCAGCCAGTCGCTCAGGCTCTTGTGCAGCAGGTACACGTGGTGCTCCGCCACGTAGAACAGGCACCCCCACCCCGGCAGCCGCGGCAGCGCTCCGGCCAGGCCCATGCGCTGCAGGGAGGACTCCGCCAGGGGCTCCTGCGCCGCTAGCAGGGCCTCCAGCAGCGCCAACACCCCGTCCCTGTCCTCGGGGTTCAGCTCGGCCAGCGCGGAGGCGAACACCCGCCGGTACGCACTGTACACGTCAGCTAAGTCGGCGTGGTCCTTCCCCCAGGAGTCGCCCAGCGCGGCACACTCCTTCGCCACGGTATGGTACACCATGACGCCGGTGCCCTGCGCGCCATGCTCCGCGGCCGCCTCACTCCGAAGAGCCTCCGGCCGCAGCAGCGTGACGCTGCCCGCGAAGACGCGCCCCAGCAGCGGCTCGATCTGCGAGCACACCGCGTCGGGGCGCGTGGTGATGACGAAGCGCACGTTGGCGCCGAGCTGCACGAGCTGCCGCGTCAGCAGCTGCAGCGTCTTGTTGCCGCAGGCTTTGACGTTCCCCCTGAACCCTGGCAGGTACTGCTCCGGCGGGTCGGCCTCGTCCAGCGCGTCCAGCAGGATGAGCACCGGCTCCCGCACGTGCCCCAGCGGCGCCTGCAGGAGGTCGCGGAAGGCGCTCTCCGGGTCGACGAGCGCCGTGACGTGAGCGGGGTCCAGGGCGAAGAGGCGCTCCCGGAAGGCCGCGCTCCGCGAGGCGAGCTGGTGCGCGAGGCTCCTGATGGCGAGCACCGGGTCCAGGCGGCGCTGGTCGCTGTACTTCAGGAGGTGCCCCGCCACCACGAGCTGCGGCCGCTCCGCCGCCAAATGGTCCATCAGCATGGTGCAGATGGTGGACTTCCCGGTGCCGGCGCCGGCGAGCACGCCCAGAGCGCGGTGCGGGCCGTCCAGCCACGCCTCCACGGCGCCCCACTCCCACGCGGTGCCCGCCGAGCGCTGGCGGTGCCGCTGCTGGTCCGTGCGGTAGCTCAGTGGGGCGAGAAGCAGGCTGGTCTTCAGCATGTGATTGAACGTGGCCGCGTCGCCGTGATGCTCCCGCACCCGCTGGAGGATCATCGCCTTGTCCGCCAGATGGAAGCACTGCGCCTCCTCGATGTCGATGCTGCCCACGATCTGGACCCGGGCCTCCTCGGACATCAGCATCTGCAGCCCGTCGCTGCCGTGGTGCCAGATGGTGGCGTCCCACTCGTACACACACCACGCGCGCGTCGCCGGGTTCATGCGCGCCATGTCCACCACCACGATGGTGCCCACGCAGTGCTCCACCACGTCCTCGAACGCCATCACGTCCTGCCGGTTCTGCTGGTGCAGCGCCTCCCGATGCTGGTTCACCGCGAACACGTCCACCCACACGCGCGTCTCGTCGCTCGCGCTCGCCAGGAACTCCAGCACCCGGTTGAACAACGTCGCGAAGGCGCCCTTCCACGCATGGCTGATAAAGTAGCTCGGCCGGCCCACGGCCTCCGCCGCCACATATTCTGACATGTCCACCAGCCGGCACCGCGTTGCCTCCGTCCTCGGCACCACAAACTCCTGCACCACCTCCTCGGTCGTCACCGTGCTCCACCGCTCCCCGAACTGCGCCCTCAGCGTCTCGCCGAGGCCGCGCAGCGCCGCCAGGCTGAGCCCTTTGAACACCGTCGCCGGGGGCGGTATCTCAACGGTTGTGCCCATCTTCGCCTTCGAGTCGTACTCGCTCAAGCCAGCGTAATCCACAACCTCGTGCTGCTGTGTGAGGCTGTTGAAAGTGTTTGTGTGATGGTCGACTGCCAGGAAGTCCAGCCACACGTACGCCTCCACCTCCTCCGCGTCTTCCAGCGTGCGCTGAACCTTCTCGAGGACGGTGACAAAGGGGGAGTTCCACGTCATCGGGCGCACGAAGTGTGTGGGCGTTCCCACTTCGCTGCCATCCACGTACTGCACGAGCTCGATGAACCTGCAACGAGAGCTTTTTGTGCGCTCCAGCACGAACTCCGCGACCACGTCCTCGATGGTCACTGCAGCGAGCGGGCGGCCCTGGTGAGCAAAGAAGCTCTCAATATGGAGGCGGAGCTGTTTCACCGCCTGGGCACTGATGCCAAGATCCCACATGCTCTGCGCACGAAAGTCGAGCTCCTCTTGCACGCGCTTCTCCGCCTCTCCCGGCAGGCGCTCCTCGCTTGCCTCGTCAACCTCGGTGCTGTCCTGTTCTCTTTCTCGCTTCCCCACTTCCCTTCGAAGCCTTTCCTCTACTGCCTTGTTGACCCGATCTCTCCGAGCCTGCTACTCAGAAAGTTGTCACGCCGCGTTCTTGGTGTTCCCGTGCCAACTGCCGTTTCGACTGCGCCCGCCTCCAGTGGCTCCTCCTTCTCTTTTTGATGCCGTTGGCTCTCCGTGGATGCACACCCACCCGGCTTGAAGAGAGCTGCAGAACTTTCTGAAGTTTACTTTAAATCTTCTGCCTCCGCCCGCTCTGCAAGCCAACAAGCCCGCGTAGCCCCGGTATCAAAGCGGCATTTAACCCAGGCGCCCGCAACGTTATCACACCCTTTCAATTCGTCACGCTCTACACGTATGCGGTCCAAAGAAAACTTGAGGATATGAAGAGGTAGCTTTAGGGTAGTGATCCTGATTCTGCTCTACCCGGCGAAGCCGTGAAAGTGCAAGCGCGTGCCTTCGCGCATCCTTCTTGTGGAGAGTACACTTTCGCTTACCCTCGGATTTCGCAGCACACAACATCTTTGTTTTTCAGGTTCCGCATCACAGGAAATCATGACACGTAGAGGAAAGGCAGGGCATCATGAGACGCACGAGCGGCGCGTGTGAAGTACCACGACAGGATGCGGCACCAGCAAGAGCACCAGCGAGGGAGGGTTGCCGGGCAACACTAAAAGCTCACATGATAAGACTGTAGAAGGCGCGGGAGGGGACAGACCATTACATAATCGTTGAGTAGTAAGTGCGGATGGTGCGAGAGTGGAGTGCTGAGGTGAAGCAGAAGAAGGTGCAGCAGTTGGGAAGAGGCCGTGATAGCACAGCCAAGCTCTAAAGAGAGGCGGGAAATTTACTGAAACGTCTGTTTCTGCCCGCTCTGCAAGGCCGCACGCCCCCACTTAGCCCTGGCGGTATCTAACTCAAGCGCCCGCAACTTCATCACACCCTTTCAACTTGCCATGTTCTGAACATATGTGGTCGGAAGAATTGCGATGCAAAAACAAAGTTAAAAAATGGTACTCCTTGATTCCGAATGGCCTCATCGTGAGTCACGCGTGAATCACGCGTCAGGATAGTCTGCGTGTACCAACGCCCCAAAAGAAAGACATACTACGAACAAAAAAGTGGGACACTAGAAGCTGTCCAGACAGAAGAACTCACCCGCACGAGTCGGCGAGCAGTGAGAAAGGATGCGCGCTGCGTCTTCATTAAAGTATTGCACCTAGCGGGGTGAGAAAGACTAATGTTCAACTGTATTCCGGTACGGTCAAGTGTGAGCTGGTAGCTTGGTGCAGGTATTGTTTTTGTTTACGAGTGAAGTTAGTTAGCAGTTCGGTTACACGTTTTATATTGTTACCAGACGAGAGCCTACTCGTACTGGAATGGAAGTTCTCGTCAGAACGAGAATCACGAACGAACTGCAGGCCCATTCCCGATTCCGCATTCGACTGAGGACGCATTTCCGTGGAGGACGTAGGAAGCGGACGACCTATCACGCGACGGGACCCCTGCAGTACCTCTCTGACGTGCCACATTTCCAGAATTTTCCTTTTATACCTCCCCACCCCCAGTCGCGACTCACGCGTGCAGTCAAGGCACTGGGTCAGCAACCCATCTGCGCATCCCCCAATGCCCCCCTGCATGCACCCACCTCCACATAGGGTAGGGGCATATCGTACCTCAAGCCATGACCATTTCACTCCCACTTGCTCCCACCAGGACACCCCCGCAAGGTCCTGTTGCCCCCTGTAGACCGGCTCCTGTACCCCGCCCCGTACCCTATTAACCTCCACGATTTGCCGCGATCATGTTTTTGTCATTCCTCCAAGCCCCCAGCCATCGTTACCGTGTAAAATCCCTTCATCCATGTCCAGTCGACGTGTGGGATGCACACCACTGCATCCCACCACTCACTACGACGACGAGCGCTTTGAATTGGAAACTTCGCTTTGAATTGGAAGTTTTTTTGAAGGTCATTGTTTTGATGTTTTTTACACAAATATTAACTTTTTGGAAGTTTTCCTCATCGTACGAAGCGGGATTTTTAGCATTCTTACGCGTGGCTCTACGGCATATTGAGGAGTGTTCTAAAAATGCACATATGGTATTAGGTTGAGATGTGAGGTTATAAAATGGAAGCAAAAAGCGGTAAATATGCACATATTTATCGTATGTTTGATACTGCCATTGTTTTCGACAAAAAAATGCCAAAAAAACCCCGCAAACCCTATGCGTTATCACACGCGTATTCGCAAATGGTAGGTAATATATGTAAAGGTTCTTGGTAATCGACCCGATACGGAGTGTGTTGTAAAATAGTATGCCAGCAAAATATATTTGAACAATTAGCACTTGTAACTACGTGCAAAATTCAGGAGCCAAATGGCCCCAAAGCGAGGGAAACCCTAAGTTTTACCACGACTTTACACTTTAAGGTGTCAACACAACCACATGTATACATACCTGCACATACTCACTCTTGACCAAGGCTCAACATCGATAGTTCCGATAACCGATACAATCGATTAATCGTGAACATTGGTATCGATCGATTCCAGATTTGCATTTTTTTGCACCATTAGTATTGATCGATGCAATAGCGTCGGATATCGGTATTGATCGCGATGGTTTCATGAAATATCGACATTGCTCGATTGTGCCGGGCCGAAAATCGCAATTGCTCGATTCCACAGTGAAATTTGGCTGTATCGATTGATCAAGGGTATCGATAATCGGCATTGGCGAAATTCACCATCCCGCCCTGGGCCCACGATAATGATAATCCGCCAGAGTCCAAATTTCAAATTTCAAAGTTTACAAAGTACTTGGCCCTACCGGATGCTGCTCCGTCTGTCGATCCCAATGATTGGTGGCAAAAACACAAATAAGCCTTTCCCAAGTTGTGGTTCATGACCCGTCAGTTATGGGGACATCCTGCAACCACGGGTGGGGTTGAGCGTATTTTCAGTGGGTGTGGTATCCTGCATGGCGACCTGCGCAAGGCTGTCACCGAGGGCACTTTGGAGCACTTCATGATGGCCTCTATCAACACTACGTGGAACGTTTGTGTACCCGTGAGAACTGCAGTATGTTGTGAACAGAGTAGTAGAGCCTTGCCCTCGACCTCCTCCTCCTAGCTATGAGTAGAATAGAATAGCATAGCCTGGACAAACCTCCTCAAAAATTACGTAACCTGTATGTGAAGGGGGGGGAACCCCCTGTTTTGCTTAAAGTATCGGCTGCATCGATGGTATCGATATTCACAAGTGATGTTGTGTCATAATCAACCTGTTATCGAATATTGTACGTCTAGCTGTAAGTATCGTTATTGATCGATTTGGGATATGGGGAAAAATGCATAATTAGTATTGATCGATAAGGGTTAGTGAATATCAGTATCAATCAATCTCGGTTGTTGTAATATTGATATCAATCGATACTGAAATTACTAATATCGTGCACTCTCGATACCGGAAAATGCATCCGATGTTGAGCCTTGCTCTTGACTGCACATATTTACTCTTCAAAGTTCTCCACTAGTGCTTTTAAAAAGCTCGGCTTTCCCCTACGTTTTTAGCATTCTGCAGCACACTGCTGCACAGGTGCTGCAGGCGTGCCACAGACGTACCACGGACGTACCGCACACGTATGACAATGTGCTACTACAAGACAAGCTGCAACATGCTTGCAGCATGTCTGCAACACATATACGTGTGCGGCACACCGCTACCGGCATGCTCCAGACACGCTGAAGTGACCCCTCTAGTGTTGCAGACATGCTGCAAGAATGTGGTGCTGAACCTGTGCAGCATGCGTGCAGCATGTGTTCAGCATCTGAGCTGCACACGCCTTGCAGGCATGTTATCAATGAGATACAACCGCTGCATATGTGTGCACATGCGCCGCGGACATGCTACACTATATAACATGTATGCTGCAGGCATGCTGCATGAATATTATGGTGAGCTGCAAAAGTGTTATTGTGCGTTGTAGAAGTGTGCACATGTGTTGTTGACATGCTACAATATATTACATGTATGCTGCATGAATAATATGATGAGCTGCAGAAGTATTAGTGTACGCTGCAGAAGTGTCGCATGTGTATATTATAAGTTGGATGCAGGCATGCTGCATATCAAGCTGCAAATATGTTGCATGTATATATTGTATATGATATTGGCATGCTGCACATATATTACAAGCAAGATTCATCTGAGCTGCAGGCATGAGAAGATGTTGCAAAAATATTTCAAATTTGAATGCACTATGATGCTTGTGTTGCAAACATGATTGTGCTGGGGAAATAAGTGCAAGTTCTATTAAAACATTGTGTTCAAATTAATTAAGCTATATACAATGATATTATTCTTACAGAGACAGTGAAATGAGCGGTGGGTATAACGGACGACGGTGGGTTATACGCGTGCTTTTTACAGTCTCCACAAACTCTGTGAAGCTGGGACGAGGTGCTCGGGTGATTCACAGTCTAAGATACATGAAAATAAAATACAGGGGTTTTATTTTCCCCACCACTGATGACAGGCGGAGCTGACTTGGCACCTGAGGTCGAGGGGTGACAGAAAGACCAGGGCTCCCTCCCCCAGGGGGGGGAAGTCTGTGTCTCCGTGACACCACCTCACCCCGAAGAGGTGAGGTGCCAAAGCAGGCATGCAAGATAGAAAGCCCTAACCCTAAACCATACAGATAGTTACAGGCCCAATGGGACCTTTTTCAGTCCAGCTAGCTGCGGATCCCCGCCTGGGCGCTGGCCCGGAACAATCTATAGGCAAACTGAGTCAGGCATCGAAGGTTTAAGTTGTCTACTGAAGTCTAATTGACACACGGAGGTCCACACATCTTGGCGTTGGCGATTGGCGACGATGTGGAACTCGATGCTTACTTGGAGGTGCCGCTGCCAGACCCGCTGAAAGATGGGATCCACGGGGTGGACCGGAAGGCCGGCCAGTCAACGTCATCATCATCATGTTGCACGATGGAAAGCGCCGCGGGCGCGTCGTCATCGCTGTTGGTGCAAGCCGTGGGTGCCCCCTTGGGAGAGTCGATGCCGCGATGAGGGGGCGGCTCAACCGCGAAGCGGACAGATAGTGCGGCCGCGTCAGGCGGAGGAGCCGCATCCTGCGGTGCTGGCTCGAGCTCGCGGAGGGCGTGGGCCTGCGGAGTGTCCGAGGGCGGCCATGCGGACATGGAAGGGGGTTTGGGTGGAGCACGGGGTGCGAGGGCGGGAGCACGCCCTGGTGCGAAGGCCTGGACACACACGTAAGGGCAAATGCCGTCGGAGTCCATGTGGCCGGTCGTGACGGCCCACAGGCGGAAGCACGTCACGCACGGCATGCCAGTGCCGTCCCACACCAAGTACCGCCCGCCCATGTCGTTCTTCTTCCAAGTCCCCTCGGGCGGGACGAACTTGCGCCTGCTCAGGGAGTGAAAAGCAGGCTCCTTCCCGCCACCACCACCGGTGCGGGTAGCACCACCAGACGAAGGCAGGGCAGGCGCGGAGAGTCGGGCAAGGGCGGACTCGTCGCGGAAGACCTTACCAAGCCGCAGGGTGAGGGAGGCGAAGGTGAAGTTGTTGTTGGTGCCGAGCTCGCGCAGCACCACCAGATACAATGGTGTAACGTAGGGGGACTTGGCCGCGGACGATCGGAGGACGGTGTACACGTCCTCCACCAGGCTGCGGTCGTTGTAGTCAGGGTACAGCCGGCGATGCTTGTCCGCGAGGGTGCGCACGACAGCCAGTTGAGGGGCGGGCTCGATGGTCTCGTCAATCACAGTCGAGCGAAGGCGGACCCAGAAACGATGGGTGTCGGGGTCGCCAATGCCCTCGACCTGGTAGCGAAGGCGCTGTAAAGCGCAGCGCCCGTCGTGCGGGAAAATCTCGGCGGACTCCTCGTAGAGGGAGAGCGCCATGCCGCGGAGAACAGTGGGGAGCACGGAAAAAATGAGCTCGTTGATGGTGTAGTGGTAGGACTCGTACTCGAAGTCCAGATCCAGAAGTTTGAAGACCTCGTCGCGGGAGATAGGACCGAAGACGTGGGACATGTTAGCCAGCAGGACGGCGAAGTCAGTCTCGGAATCCGGTCCATCCAAAGAGAGGCCCACGTTCGACTTGAATCCATGAGCACGAAGAAGCTTGGCCAGCTCCTCCCCATAAGCGAAGGCGTAGTCCATTTTCTCAGTGAATTCAGTTCGTTGGGAGGCTCGCACAGGAGTAGAAGTCCATACATCGCTGTTTTGATGAAACTCGACAGCAGTTGGTGAACGTGACACCGGCGTAGGGCGGGTGATCAACGTCGACATGGGCACTACCGGCTCGCCAGAAGAATCCCCAGACGGACTGGAGGCACTGGGGGTAGGAGAATCCCCGCCCGTGGGTCGGGCAGCGCGAAGGCGGCTGGCAAGCGAAATGCGTTCCGCTGACATTGCTGGAAGTACGTAATGCGAAATGCTGAAAAAGTTGGCGTGGCAAAAGTGGGTGTGGTCGAGGACAAGGTGCTCGAAAAATTTCCCGGTACTAAGGGGGACGCGGGGTGAAGATGTCGGCAAAGAGGACGAAGGTGCTCAGCCGGATTCGGTGATAAGTGTTAAAGTCACCGCACAAGGTACGGGATCAGAGATTCTGAAAGCTCAAGCAACCTCGCCAGTGGTGAGGCCCAACACCTTACAGAGACAGTGAAATGAGCGGTGGGTATAACGGACGACGGTGGGTTATACGCGTGCTTTTTACAGTCTCCACAAACTCTGTGAAGCTGGGACGAGGTGCTCGGGTGATTCACAGTCTAAGATACATGAAAATAAAATACAGGGGTTTTATTTTCCCCACCACTGATGACAGGCGGAGCTGACTTGGCACCTGAGGTCGAGGGGTGACAGAAAGACCAGGGCTCCCTCCCCCAGGGGGGGGAAGTCTGTGTCTCCGTGATATTCACAATTTTACTATTCGCTACAAGGTCAAATCATCTTTGCTAACTATAGGCATCTACACGCGTTGACTTCAGCAAAACTAACATCTACACGCGTTGACTTCAGCAAAACTAAACTAGCGTAACTATCAAGGTTCCTACAACCTATATAGAAGACGAAGTTACATGGGATCCCCCCTTGGGCGTTTTCAACCGATCTGAAAAATAAAGCCAAATAACCAACGGTTAGCGAGGGGAAGAAAGAAAATTAACTAGCAAACTACTTTTCCAAATCTTAATTATCAACTTGTAAACGATAGCGAATAAACGAAGAAAGTCGCGAGGGGTACCTTTGAAACTTGGGCTTCGGAAAATTCGTTCTCATCCTTGCGCGTTTTCAGCCCATCTAAACAACAAAAAGCCAAATAACGGACGGTCAGTACATCGCAGATTCAAATAAGTATTAAAACACTCTCTTAAAACTAAAATATCGTCTACTAATAAACGTTAGCGAATAAGTCTCGAGGTCTCGATGGTCTGAAATTTTACTTCTCTTCCTTATGAGTTTTCGGCCCATCTGAAAAACAAAGCCCAAATACTAAGGGTTAGTAAAGCGGAGAAACGCATAAGACGGTCAAAGCACCTTAGAAAATTAAACTATCATAGACGATGGCGAATAGCCTAAAAGTCTCGACTCTCGAGGCGTTCGATGGGCTGAAAATGCACTTCTCCTCCTCGTGCATTTTCAGCCCATCGTTCGCCCCAAGACAACGCGCCGATCACATTAAGGCTTCAACTGTGAAAGTAAGTTTTTATCTGAACACACGCGCACGTACCTGCAAACAATTCGTAGATAAGCCATAGTCAGAACTGGAAAAACAAGCCCCTCTGCATATGCAGTCCCAACTGTCGAGTGTGTGTCCACAGGTGTGCAACGCAACGGTGAGCTGAGGTGTAGCTCACGACGACAAGTTCGTCTGCACTGACCCGCTGACCAACACCATATGTTCAACGCGTACTGTCTAACTTTGATGCCCTAAACAGGTGAGGTGCAACATATATGCATAATGAGTCCAGATAAGGCTTGAGTTAATATGGAGAAATATCTTATGTGCTACACGCCTTGAGGCCCATGAAATCAGGGTTCTATGTCTATGGTGCAAGGCTTTGGGATATTCTGCACGGTATGTTTGCCTAATTTCTCCCTGAGGGCACGCTCTGGTCAGGTCAACATGACATGAAGTCGCCGGGAAAGATAATATAAGACTTTATAAATCCATTTTTGCGGTGACAAAGCACTGCTTGCTGTTCGTAATGTGCACCCTTTGATATCTAGTAAAGCTGAGTAATTATGTTCAACGCGCACTGTCTAACTTTGATGCCCTAAACAGGTGAGGTGCAACATATATGCATAATGAGTCCAGATAAGGCTTGAGTTAATATGGAGAAATATCTTATGTGCTACACGCCTTGAGGCCCATGAGATCAGGGTTCTATGTCTATGGTGCAAGGCTTTGGGATATTCTGCACGGCATGTTTGCCTAATTTCTCCCTGAGGGCACGCTCTGGTCAGGTCAACATGACATGAAGTCGCCGGGAAAGATAATATAAGACTTTATAAATCCATTTTTGCGGTGACAAAGCACTGCTTGCTGTTCGTAATGTGCACCCTTTGATATCTAGTAAAGCTGAGTAATTATGTTCAACGCGTACTGTCTAACTTTGATGCCCTAAACAGGTGAGGTGCAACATATATGCATAATGAGTCCAGATAAGGCTTGAGTTAATATGGAGAAATATCTTATGTGCTACACGCCTTGAGGCCCATGAGATCAGGGTTCTATGTCTATGGTGCAAGGCTTTGGGATATTCTGCACGGCATGTTTGCCTAATTTCTTGAGTAGGTACGTGTTATATGTACATGCCTGGAGGATGGGATTGGATGCACACGATATGAATGTGGGGTGCAAGACCCCCAAGGGGGAGTGACGCACATTTCCACAGATTCGGTGCATGTGCCCTCCAACTATGACCTATGTGGCTGTTTGCGTGCATATGTACAACGTAGCGATTTGGGCATGAAAATAGGGTCGGACAAGGCGCCAACAAAGTGCGCCATCAAAGGGCAATAGAGGTGACGCAGGTGGTCATTATGCGTTGGGCATAGATCCAACGTCTCCGAAACTCTATTTCGTTAGTCAAGCAGACACATAATCCATCGCAGGCCGATGACAAATGAGGCTTATCCGTATGCACATAGGAATGCAAGCACCATAGAAAAGGGAGAGGTACGAATGGCAAAGATGGAAACAATAAACGTTGCGTTACGACTATACCGAACGAAGCAATACAAACACACTGATGGCCTCGGAGGAATTCGGAACTTGAAAGGTAAAATGATGGACAATCAGCCTCAAGACCTACCCGTCTTACTCGGTTAAATCGTCCCGCAGTCCAACAGCCCCCTTGAGATTCTCGGCGCAAGCCTCAACTCATACTGTGCCAACAGACTTGGGTTTGTAAACGGATGTCATGGCGTGTCATTTGTATCCCGAGCTGATCCGATCAAATGCTACTCGAGTCCGGCCATTATATAGTGTAAAAAGCTTTCGGCTTAGGTATTATCTTTGTGACGGAGAGCTTATTTTCACCCCCTCCCCACCCGCTCCCTCATAAGGGAATGGGTTTGGGACCTATGCTGTCGTAATAAAGTGAAAGTAAGAGTACGGAATACTGAAAAGCCGCCACATCTAAAACTAATCTGTGATCTATCATACTATAAAGCTGTCATAGTCTGTAACGACTGAAATACCGTATCTCGGCACGGTATATTAGCGCTCACATCTTTGCGTTGGGGTGCGTTGAGACAAACCGTTGCGTATTTTCTTTAGTGATTTTTCGCGCGTGGATTGGTGTGCCGGTCGACGTGCGCGCGCAAATGTCACAAAGGTTTGTGTACCCGTATGTTATACGTGTCATGTTACCTATGTGGAGCGACATCGGAGCGATGTGCCTTCGACGTGCGCATGCAAATGTCGCAAAGTTTGTGTACCCGCATATTATACGTGTGCCAGGGAACAATAGCCCGGCCAAGCCATTCGATTGGCATATTGTATTTATGCATACTGGGGCAGTGAGATGGCAATGGGCTCGGAAGGGGACTCCCGAGCCATTGACTTCGTACTATGGGGAGCGAAAGCCTGGACTTGATTATAGCTGGCAGCATATTATCGTACACCCTTCTGGTGCGCTACGCCGCTGGGAGCGTAATAGGGGCGGCGGCTGGTTTCTAGAAGACGCCACTCAGTTGAAGGCGCCGGTAGCGCCATTCTCATTACCGATTAGCCGCGTTGGGATCGCGTACTGGAATCCGACGATTGTGATTGACGATGACGAATATCATGGAATTCCCTACCAGGGGCGTAAGCCTACACACTCAGCGTCTACGAACAGTGAAGATTCGGGTACAGGCGCTGTGTCCTGGAGTAAGGAGAAGTTACCAGATTCTGATGACAATGATGACGCAGGTGTCACTAACAGTAAGGAGAAGCTACCAGATTCGGATGACAAAGATGACGCGGGTGTCATACATGACATGGACACTGCCAGTCCGAAATGGGAGCCAACTTCGCCTGAATATGATGACACCGAGGATGACGTCAGCGAGTTCGATGACTTGGTAGCTGACGATGCTGAAGAACAAGCTGAAGCTCGAAGGTTGAAGAGACTGGGACTGCAATTGATCATGGATGAGAAGGGTGAACTTCACTGGGTACCAAAGGGCACCTCCCCGACCTCACCTGTTCAGCCCGATGATCAGCCTATTACCGAGCAGAAGTCTGAGGCCATATCTGAGGATGCCCCAGCCTCTGTGGTGGAGACTGTTCATGCACCACCGAAGAAACCTTATGGGTCAGATACTGGATTGACTTCAATGGGTGAGAATAAGGCGGGGTGTCTGAAGAGACGAAGAGGCAACCTAGGAAATATCCGAGATGTTGGACACATGAGTATATAACTCAATTGAAGTATTCCATAAGAAGTGACAGTGATGAAGAAGAAGGGCTTGACGTGGCTCCTCGTAGGAAGAAAGCAAAGATCAGCAAGGGACAATGAAATCAACTGTCTTGATTAGGATTGTCCAAATGCAGATTCTCTGATTAGGATTTGTATAGGTGGCAGATGATGATATGCCAGCCGACATGGGACAGATCGATTAGAGAATATGAACTGCGCGCCTTGAAAGTATAAGACTTGAATATTGCCCATTTGGAGTCTGTTCTAACTTGAAGTAACTATTTGGAGGAGCTGTTGCTCAACCTGTTAATTTACTGGTCAATCTTTCCTGCCATAAAGATATTGCAATTGCTTGAATTGTAGCCTTGTTCAACTGTTTATCTAGAACATTGCAATTTTGTACACTGCAAAATTGCCGACTACGGACCTGTGCCCCAAGATTGAAGCAAGATTTACCTCTGACTGACCCTTGAGCTCAGGCTCGGATACAGTCACGTGCTCAAGAAGTCTTCACTTGGAAGTGGTATTGCTCTGCGCCCTTTTTGCCCCCTGACTTTCACCCTGCATGCAAACAGGCGATTTTTCAAAACTGTTATGCTGCAAAGTGGTCAGAAAGTGGGAAAAGAAGCCGCCAGCAACTCAGATCTACCGGGATTAACAGCCAGATTGACCCGAACGGAGAGTGAAAAGTGGACCAGTGGTCAGATTGAGAAAAAGAGGACCTCGGAGACAGTTTTAACGTAGGCACAAAAATTCTAGACGTTTCTTGATAGTTTTTGTCGTTTGGAACCTGGCCCCGAGACCTGGGTCCTCATAGATCGCTACATTTTAAATTCGGATGGCCAACCGGCACGGCGGAGCAAAAATTAGACCAATTTGAGCCCAGCAGACTACATAGAAGGAAACGGGAGCCCAGAAGGATAGTTTTCCATTTTTTTTATATCCTTTGAAGGAAAAAAAATAGTCTCCAATACTGGGTCCTGGCCAATTAGTCTGGATTGCTCCGGGATGGCCGCCAAGATGAAATTAGCCAAACTGCCGATCGACACTCCATTTTTGAAATTTGGCCACCAAAACTTGCATTTCACTCTGGAAAGCATATTTCGTTATTCACCACGACTTCCACTGCTACAAGGAAATATTTTTCTGAGTGTTCTGGGGGGATTTGCCAAATTGGACAGATTTGACTTCCCCAACGGTCAGATTTGCACTTTGTCACTCTTAATTTCGACATGATGCAAAAAGCTAACACGGGACGCTCACCTCCAACGTCGCCTACGTCGACTCCTCGGCGTACAAGGGGACGACAGGCCAGCCAGCGCAGCACGAGAGGTGCTGCCGCCACTGGGACCACTGGCAAGGGGGCGAAGGGTACCTACAAGGCGCCCTCTCCGGGTCAGCCGCCACCGGCTGCGACAGCAGCAGGTGCGCCAAGCTTCCAGATTCCCAAGAAGAAGTCGACCCTGTCAGCTGATGCTACTGAGTTTAACAGCGTGACTCCTCTGGCTCTGGACTCTGGAACCGCTTGTGTGACACCTTCCCTGGAGGAGGCTGTAACGGTACCTAAACCGCACCCTAATCCGCCTCTGCGTCATGCAAGAGCGGCGTCACCAAGGGTGCTGACTGTTGACACCCCTGGTGCAGGGCGAAACATGAGGGCGACTCCCCAGCGGTATGTCAACTTGACCTCTCCTTCCCCTGGCATCCTGCGATTGCCAGGAAGCCGCGACCTGAGCCCTCCAGCTCCGCGCCAGCGAAGCCCGCTTCGGACTCGAGACCGGACCCCGCCACCGCCGCGCCGCAGGAGCCCACCACGGACGCGCGACATGAGTCCTCCAGCTCCAAGACCGCGAAGTCCATTGAACCCCTACAGGACTCCACACACTTGGTCTGGAGCTACGGTGATGACCTCCCCGCACGGCCAGCTGCCCACGCCATTCAGCGAGAACGCGCTTCAGGCTGAGTCCGCGGGAGCAGCCTCTGGGGGACAACCTCTACCGGCTGACCGACCACCTCGCGACCCGATCGCCGTGCGCGAAATGACCGAGGTCAAAATTGCAGCATGTGAGCAGGACATGCAGAACGAGGCGAATGAGCAGAAACCAGGACTTCGTCAATTTCCTTCCCGCTCTGATGTGGCCAACTGGCGAAAGCGCCAGCAGCCGGGTGAGAATCTCGCCTGGACTCCGCGCCCTAACCAAGGGGGTGTGGGGGCAGCGGGGAGGTCAGAGGACACGCACCAAAGCATGGCTGGCGAACTCATGGCACACTCAATGCATCCAACTCCCTCCTCAACAAGCTACGGGGAGGTGGGGGCAGCGGGGAGGACAGGTGGCTCCGGCTTGACAGGTGGCCGACGCCACATAAGCATAGCATGTTCTGAGCATTCGCTGACCTCACCGATTACCGATACCGTTACAGAACCTAAGGTGATCGGTGACTCTATGGCAAGGTTAACGGTGACTTTCGAGTCCGAAATAGACAGCGAGGCAACTTCACTGACGCCCTCACTGACTCAGGCGACTACGGAGGCGGCTACGGTTACGGATATGCTCGAGTCCCTGTTGATCTGCGAGTCCAGACCTTTGACTACCTCGCTGACCTCAACAACTACGGATATGCCCGAGTCCCTGTTGAACCGCGAGTCCAGACCTTTGACTACCTCGCTGACCTCAACAACTACGGAGCAGCCAGTCAGCTCAGTCAGTTACGCAGACCTCGCACTCACGCGTAGCATTGGACTCGCAGCCTACCAGCCGCATCTTAACCGCAACCTACCAGTCACCGAACCCCCTTCTCAAGCAGATGTCCTCAGCAGAATTCCAGTCAGAAACTTACCTCTGAACTCAGACTCAGTGAACCAGCTTTCTCGCCGGGAGAGGCGCCATCAGAGATGGGAACAGTACCAGCAGCGCCTGGCAGAACAGCGCAGAGCACTCTTCTCTGACCCCGCCTCAGCCAGAACGCCCTCAGATGCCTCTGTCCCCGCACTGAACTCTCAGCATCAATCCCTAATGCAGAATCAGATGATGTTAGAGGTATCAGAGTACATGCAAAATCTGCATCAGCAAGTGCTCCAACACTATCCACATCTGACTTCAGTTCTACCAGCAGTGGGCGCTCCACCTATGACGCCCTACCAGCACACCTTAGGATGGGCGAGCGGGTTACCAGGTGCACCGGCGCCAGCAGCTGGATCAGGTCCCTGGCTGGTACCAGCACCGGCTCAACCGGCTCCCGCACCGGCTCAACCGGCTCCAGCACCGGCCCAGCCGGCTCCGGCACCGGCTCATCCGGCGCCGGCACCATTTCAGCCAGATCCACCGGCTACCGGCTCATCGCCCTCTGACTCCGCTGAGCCTGATCAACCGTCACCAGGAAACTCGCCCCCGCCTTCAGACAATGGTGAACCACGACACCGGCGTCTAGACGTGTGGTTATGGACTTTAGAAGGAGCCTCCTTCTGGTTGAGAAATCACCTGTCCTCTTCCTCCGCAGTTACTGTCAGCCACGGCGCTGAGGCACAATACTCTTACCGACTGCCAACCATGCCCGGAAGCGCCAGTCACTTCATAACCGATACCAATCGGATTTGGATGACTATGCGGCACATCGGAGTGGACATCCAAGACCTGGCGCAGCATGGGTCAGTGCATACTCCTGTGCGCCTATCCGAGATTGAGGACAGTGACGCTTTCACTCTGGAAGTGGAGAAAACGCAAGTGGATGA
>LGRX02033346.1:0-53695 GCA_001247695.2 Cymbomonas tetramitiformis
CAAGCAGCCTCGTGGCGCACGGTGGCACACGCCACCCCATGCAAGCAGCCTCGTGACGCACTGTGGCACACACCACTAGACAATTATTATTTGAAAAATAATAATTTGGGTTATTGTAGAAGCAATGCGCGCGAACCCTAAGTTTAGGGTCGCCAGGCCCGTCTGCCAGAGCGATGCCACTCCGTGTCTGTGGCATCGGGACGGGGGGAGTCATCGATCACTGGATCGATGACTGGAGGCTTGACACGAGAAGTTAGTTGTTAACAACTTTCTCAGGGAGTGTCAAGTAGTGTTTCGGAATCTCAGCCTCAGGAGCAACGCTCCATCACTGTTCTTCCTTTCTTTTGATTCCGAAAGTGTATTCGCAAAATTATTAGATAATCGCGCAGCGAGTATCGTATATTTTCGCTCTAGTTGCGTGGATGTCTGGGCAGTTGCGAGCTGGGCCCAGAGGATCGTACGGACAGCCTACGGAGAAAGACGCGGGAACGCAAACCGACATCTCAGGGGTGAGCGCGCCTTTGGAGGATCGTACCGACAGGAGGAACTGGTCTCACCCGGTTTTCGTGCCCTGCAAGTGCAAGTTCAACTGTCCGTACTGGGACCCGCGTGATCCGTACGTGGGGTACGTCTACCGTACGCACGGCTACCGCTGATCGACCTGGAGGTGCCGGAAGCGGATTCGACTTTTCCGTGCTTCGTGTGCTGGGAAGGTGAAGTATTTTCTCACGCTAAGTGGCAGACTTGGGAGCCGATCTCGAACCCGCTGCGCCGCAGGGACGGGCGCGCGTTCGTTAAAACCAATCTCTGCGCGAATTGCGCGGGAGAGGTGTGGGAGGCAGACTCAGACAGCGTTTGGTTCCCAGTCGGCAGAGGGGTGACTTTTGGTCTGCGAGAGGAGATCGGGAAGCATGGCAGGCCAGCGAGGAGAAGGCGGGAGCCGGAGGATGTCATCGCCGGATGTGATCCGCACGCTGGATCAGTACCGGCGGGCAGCGATTTGGTGTACCCGCACCAGGGTCGCGGCGGTGGAGAAGCTGAAGGAGCTGGCGCACCCCTCCAGGCCGACCACGAAGAGCGAGGTACTGGAGGATCGCAAGGACATGTTGATCGAGTTCCAGCGACTGGAGGAGGCGATCGTGGAGGACATGCCGAGGGACTTGGAGGGTCCCACCGACGATCTGGTGGAAGTGGGACTGGTGGAAGTGGGACTCCTGGGTACGGATCGGCGAGTGGTGCGCGGTGAGTGGCCCTTGGGGGAGCCAGGAGGCAGGTGGGAGGCCCTGCGCGGAGTGGCTGCGAAGGAGAGGCGCAGGGTCATGGCATGGGCCACGGCGGTGAGCGACATGCAGCAGGAGGTGCGGCCCGGATCGCAGGCATCTCCGAACGGGAGTGGCAGCCCCGGGTCTTCGGGGCCCTCGCCCAGGGGAGTGCTGCGTACAAACGAGGAAGTGCAGCGCATGGTGGACGCGGCGGTCGCGGCGGCGCTGGCGGGGCGCGGCCCGATCGTTCAGGGCGGCAGCAAGAGGAGTGATCCGCCCGCGTCACTGCGGGAGGTGGCGCGGGAGTCAGCGGGGAAGCGCAGAGGGTGGTCATGGGCGGAGTGTGAGCGCGTGATCACTGAGATCAGGGTGGCCGCAGCGCGCCAAGCGGCCGATCTAGCGCGGGTGAAGCACAGCTTCGGGCGGCACCCCGCGAGGCGGGTGGAGCCGTGGGAATTCGAGCTGGTGGACAGCAAGTTTCCCGCGTGCAAGCAGGAGCAGTGCGGGCTGGAGGAGCTCCCGGAGCGCGCGAAGGTACGCGCGAAGCATCTTTACGCGTACATCGACCTCGCGCTTCAGGAGCTGGCGAACATGCAGCAGGCGTTGGCAGGTGTGCCGGGGATCGCGCAGCCGGTCTTCGACGAGGAGTGGGCAGCAGCAGCTGCGAAGAGCAGGAAGCGGCGAGCGGTGAAGCAGCCCAGCGAGTCGGACGGCGAGGACAGCGAGAGCGAGGAGCGGAAGCGGGCGGCAGCGAAGGCGCGATTCGGTTCCCTTCGCACGGCGACGGACGAGGAGCTTCGGCGAGCGCTGGACGGCAGCCTGGCGGTGAAGGACATCACGCGCCCGCCAGGTGAGATCGCTGTGCCTGCCAGACCCTTCCTCCCCGCAGGTGGTGCGCTTAAGGGGATGGACATCCGGGTGTCGCGTCCCGGAGGCGACTACGAGGAGGGAGCCGCGGAGTGGCGATTGGACGCGAAGAAGGGGCTAGTACTGGAGTCCAAGGCCAAGCACTGCCGGAGCTTCGACGAGTGGGACGAGAACTTCACGTTGCTGGCGTGCAAGGCCCCCGAGGATGCGCGGGACCTGCTGTTGCAGTTCCGGAAGTGGATGCGTCTGATGTCGATCGACTACGCGTGGGACCACCTCCGCAAGTTCTACGATCATCTCTGCGTACGGATGGAGAAGGAGGCCTCCACGACCTTCGAGCTGGTGTCGTACACCGCCCATTGGGAGATGTACAAGCGGGACAAGGGCATCAAGATGAAGGGCGCGGGTGGTGGAGGCAGCGGCAGCGGAGGCAGCAGCTGGGGAGGAGGCGGGAGTAAGTACTCCCGCAAGACGCAGAGCCCGTCATCGGACGCCGAGCCGAAGGAGGGCGCGCAGCAGCACCGCGGAGGAGGGGACGGTAGCAAGGGGCGCGATGCCATCAAGTCGGGTTCGTGCTTCTCATTCAACTCTGCTGCAGAATGCAACCGCAAGAACTGCAAGTTCACGCACAAGTGTACGAAGTGCGGCGACAAGGGCCACGCGCACTACGATGGGCACGAGTGCGCGGCGGCTGCGGGTGGCCGCTGAGGGGACGGGCGGTGGAGCCCGGGGGAGGCCACGCCCCCGGGGGAGCCGGAAGGTGGCGGAGGGGCGCAGGGGGCGCCAGAGGGGGAGATCGTCGTGGAGCCGGAGGAGGAGCGCGAGGATGGCGTGACGATGGCGAGCGGCGATCGGGAGCCCGAGCCTGCAGGTGAGGCGTGCGAGATGCAGGTGGAGGACGCGGAGCCGTGGTGGGCACGGCTTCGGAGGCTGTTGGTAGCGCCGGTGTGGGACGCAGCGGGGGCACCGTTACCGGCGGCGCCGGCTGCAGTGTCGGCGCCGGCGGTGCCCCCGGCGGGTACCGGGTGCGGTGAGCACTACCCGGCGGTGGCGGAGTCGAGGTCGGCGAGATGGCCGGCTTTGCGTGCAGCGATCGTGGAGGGCGCCAAGACGCGGGGCCTTTCCGGTACGGGCACGACGGAGGAGGAGCGCGCTCGCTTCCAGCAGGAGGTGCGTGATGTGGGAGCGCAGGTACCGCTGATGTCGGAGAGAGCGCACCTTCTCGCAGAGGCGCTGAAGGATTGGCCAGACGTGGCCTTCCTGGTGCGAGGTGCGGCATGTGGCGTCGGTTTCCCCTTTGCAGGCGAGGAGCCGGACGAGCCGTACATCGTGGAGAATTACGTAGGAGACGAGCACGCGGAGGCCATGACCGCGGAGCTCGCGAAGGAGATGGCCGCGGGGAGGATCTTCGACGCTCGCGATTGGCTACCGCGGGGCGTGTCGGCCCTCGGGATGGTGGAGCGACTCCGCAAGGGGAAGCTCAAGTACCGTCCGTGTGGGATTACTCGCGACCTTCGTTCGTCGGCGTCAACGACTGGATCGAGCTCCAGAAGGACGAGTTCACGACGGTCAAGGACGCGTACGCGCTGCTACGACCGGGCATGTACATGGTGAAGGTGGACCTGGAGGAGGCGTACAGGTCGTTGCCCGTCGCGTCGCAGTACTGGGCAGCGCAGTGCTTCCAGTGGTGCGGCAAGCGGTACATGGACACGCGCAGCCCGTTTGGGAACCGCGCTTTGCCAGGCATTTTCATGCGCTACACGCGGGCGATCGTGGCGTGGATGCAGGCGCAGGGGGTGCCGTGCGTCAGGTACTTGGACGATTTCTTCATGGTGGCGCGCACGGCAGCTGAGGCGCAGGAGATGATGGACCTCTTGATCGAGTTCGTGACCATGCTGGGCTTCAAAGTGAATCGAGCCAAGTGTGAAGGTCCAGCGCGACGCATGGAGTCCCTCGGCGTGTTGTTGTGCACCGACGGCGAGACATGCACCGCGTCGATCGACGAGGAGCGCGTGCAGCAAGTGACGGACAAGCTGCGGGAGATGCGCGCGGAGGCAGCGAAGGGACCGGTGCGCAGGCGCAAGCTCGAGTCACTGCTTGGGCTGTTGGCGTTCTGTGCGCAGGTGGTGTGGGGGCTTTCGCTCTACACGCGGCAGGGCTTCGCGCTCATCGCGGCGACAGCCGGCAGGTCGCGCGTGACGGTGAACACCGGCGTCATGCAAGATCTGAAGGTGGTGGAGCGCGTCATCCGGCTCTACAACGGGCGCAAGGTGGTGTTGCACAAGGAGGACGTGCACGAGGACGCCTTCGCGACGGACGCGTCGCTGAGGAAGGGGATGGGCGGCCACTGCCAGCCCGACTACTTCCTCGTCTCGTGGGAGGACCTGGCGGAGATGCCGCAGCGCGACTTCTACCCGTTCACGAGCAAGGCGAAGTCCCACATCAACTACCTCGAGCTCTTCGCGGTTTGGTGGGCGCTGGCGCTGTGGGCGCACAGGCTGTCGGGGTGGACGCTAGTTGTACGGATCGACAACCAGTGCGCGCTCACGCAAGTGGACAAGTTCTGGGGACCGGTCGAGTACATCTCGCTGCTGAGGAAGATCTTCTACCTCTGCGCGCAGCACGACATCCGGCTGCGCCCAAAGTACATCTCGTCCAAGGACAACCTCTTGGCGGACTTGCTCTCGCGGCTGAAGCTCGAGGAGTTCCACATGCGGTGGGCGATGCGCAAGCGGGAGGTGTTGTGGAGGCAGGACCGGGACGACTGGCAGTTCTCCCCGGTCTTGTTCGCGGAGATGGACGAGGAGTTCGGACCATTCACTCTGGACGCGTGCGTGGCGTCCTCGCGGGCGAACGCTTTCTGCGTGCGGAGTTGGAGCGCGGAGGATGACGCGCGCAAGCAGAGCTTCGACGGGCTCAACACGTGGGCGAACCTCCCCTTCTCGGTGATGTACGAGATCCTGCTCAACTTCTTGAAGTGCAAGCGCAGGCAGCAGATGGGCACAGGCGGGTGCTTCCTGGTGCCGGTGTGGGAGGGGGACGAGGCGTACGAGCTGGTGTCGGGGATGCGCGAGGTGTTCCGCCCGGTGCGCAAGTACCGGGCGGGCACGATGCTCTTCACAGCGCCAGCGCTGGACGGCAAGGGCCGCTCAGAGTGGGGGCCCACTCGGTGGGATGTGCTGGTGGTGCGCGTGCCGCTGGAGCCAGTGGAGTTGCCTGACTGGGTGTGATCGGGGCGCAGAGGAGCTGCTGGAGGAGCTGGCAGTGGCGGTGGAGCGCTACCAGGACGGGGCGTACGCCGAGAGCACGCAGAGGTCCTACGACACGGGGGTCAAGGCCTTCCTCACGTTCTGCGTGCGCTTCGCGTGCCTGGGCACGCTGGAGCCATTGCTCCCGGCGTCGGATGCCACGCTAGCGCGCTTCATTGCCTTCTCAGCGTGGTTCGTGCAGCCAGGGACGATCAAGTCCTACCTGGCAGGTGTGCGGTCCCTTCACTTGCAGCAGGGGGTGGAGTGGACGCCGGTGGCTCACACGTTCTGGGTGGCAGCTGCCCTGCAGGGCGTGCGCAGGCAGTGGGACCGGCCGGCGAAGCCGGTGATGCCCATCACGCTGCGGGACCTAGCGCGCATGGCTGAGTTCGCGGACATGGAGTCGATCACGGGCTTGGCGCTGTGGGCAGCCATCCTGGTGGGGTTCTACGGCTTGTTCCGCAAGGACAACCTCACCACGGGGAAGTCCCAGGCGTGGAACGCCAGAGGTGCGCTGGTGCGGGAGGATGTGCTTTTCGCGGAGGACGGTGACGTGGTGTGGATCCGAGTGCGACACTCGAAGACCATCCAGTGCGGGGAGCGCTACCACTGGGTACCGCTGGTGGCAGTGCCGGGATCGAGGCTGTGCCCGGTGGAGGCCCTCCGTCGGCTCATGCTGGCCACGGAGGGATTGCCGGATGAGGCGCCCCTCTTCCAGGTGGAAGGGAGGGGCAAGCGGGGCGCGCTGGTGCCCATGTCGCACACGGCGCTGGTGGCCGGGCTGAAGAGCCTGGCCGTGCAGGTGGGGCTGGACCCGGCTCGGTATGCCGGGCATTCGCTCCGCAGGGGCGGGGCCACAGCAGCCATGCGGCTGAACGTGGAGAGGCTCTACATCAAGCTGCAGGGGGACTGGAAGTCCGACTGCTGGGAGAGGTACTGCGAGCTGGACGACGAGCAGCGGCTCATCCTTCCGGCCGCGTTCGCGGAGGCCGCGAAGGAGCTCTCTTGAGGTGACGGCACGCTCCTTCGCACATTCCCTCCCCTTCACATGTGGCTTTGGGTGTCTGTTAGGTCTGTCAGGTGAGCGGCTGCTTTGCAGATTGGGCGGCAGTGTCTCTGAAGAGTAGCACCGTGGAAGCTTCTGAGCCAGAGGACCTAGTTCGAGCGCGTATGCTGCCAGAGACCCGCTGCTAGAGACCCGCTGCTAGAGACCCGCTGCCAGAGAGCAGCGGAGGTGACAGAGTAGCATAGGTGACAGAGCAGCATAGGTGACAGAGCAGCTTGCTAGAACTAGCTTAGAAGCTTCGTGCACGAGACTCTTAGAGACCTGCTCCACCTGACGGAGAGGGAGACAGACATTCATGCCACATGCTGAGAGACCGAACAAGCCAGACGGTGGCAATTAATATATTGAAATATATGAATCGGCCAAGACCTCTGTTTGCTTGTTGTGTCCGGTGCTCTCTGCGGGGGAGGGGGAGAGTGCATGCTTCGTACAATAACCCATGCAAGCAGCCTCGTGACGCACTGTGGCACACGCCACCACAGCCACAGCAGCATGGCGCACTGTGGCACACGCCACCCATGCAAACAGCCTCGTGGCGCACTGTGGCTGCTACACCCCATGCAAGCAACCTCGTGGCGCACTGTGTGGCAAACACCACCCCATGCAAGCAGCCTCGTGGCGCACTGTAGCACACGCCACCCCATGCAAGCAGCCTCGTGGCGCACTGTGGCACACGCCACCCCATGCAAGCAGCCTCGTGGCGCACTGGCACACGCCACCCCATGCAAGCAGCCTCGTGGCGCACTGTGGCACACGCCACCCCATGCAAGCAGCCTCGTGGGCGCACTGTGGCACACGCCACCCCATGCAAGCAGCCTCGTGGCGCACTGTAGCACACGCCACCCCATGCAAGCAGCCTTGTGACGCACTGTGGCACACGCCACCCATACAAGCAGCCTCGTGACGCACTGTGGCACACGCCACCCCATGCAAGCAGCCTCGTGGCGCACTGTGGCACACGCCACCCCATGCAAGCAGCCTGCGTGACGCACTGTGGCTGCCGCCACCCCATGCAAGCAGCCTCGTGGCGCACTGTGGCACACGCCACCCCATGCAAGTAGCCTCGTGGCGCACTGTGGCACACGCCACCCCATGCAAGCAGCCTCGTGGCGCACGGTGGCACACGCCACCCCATGCAAGCAGCCTCGTGACGCACTGTGGCACACGCCACCCCATGCAAGCAGCCTCGTGGCGCACGGTGGCACACGCCACCCCATGCAAGCAGCCTTGTGACGCACTGTGGCACACGCCACCCCATGCAAGCAGCCTCGTAACGCACTGTGGCACAGGCTGAACTTGAACAAATGTTATCAACTATGTGTTGCATTATCTTACATCCCAGCTTCCGTTTGTGGAAGCTTGTGTCACACACCTTGTACTCGTAGGTCGCCAGACCATCACCGCCGCCATTGTCCACATCGCCACCAAACAACTGGCTAACAAACAGATGCACCTGTGACGCCCATCCCCTCACCAACTCTTTTTAGTTCCCCAGGTGCAGCACCTCCCTCCGCTCCCTTAACGGCCGGTCATGTGTGCGCCCCTCTCCCCACCCCCCTGCATGCTATATGCCGTGGCAGCCGCGCTCCTGACGCAGGCCGGCGTCCGAGCACTCTGCACGGCGCCTGCATGCTATATGCCATGGCAGCCGCGCTCCTGACGCAGGCCGGCGTCCGAGCACTCTTCACGGCGCCTGCATGCTATATGCCGTGGCAGCCGCGCTCCTGACGCAGGCCGGCGTCCGAGCACTCTTCACGGCGCCCGCATGCGCTGCACACAAGCGATTCGAACTCAAAGCCTATTTCGAGCTGGCTGTGTAATGCGGCCTGTGAATGCATCTAGCACTACGACGGTGCTCCCAGGATCTGATGAGCTGGCGTGGGCAAAGCTTGGTCATCTTTGAGGGGGGCCAAGGAAGAGAGACAGCGCCCGTCCACAGATCTCAGCCCCGCCGCCGCCGCCAGCACGAGAGCGCTTGCCGCATGTGCGCCTGTGTGTGCCTCGCCTTGATATGAGAGGTGAACTTCCTAACATTACCCTACAGTCCCCTAATCCTGCAAACCAATCATACGGGGTCGGAATTGCAGATTGATGGGCATCGTAACAGCTCAGAACGCCGCCTCGGGTTGCTGGAGGCGATCACAGTGATGCAGTAACACATTAGACCGAGCGGCGCTGTCAACATATCATCGGGTAGCAGAGGCTATGGAATGGGCTATGTAATCTTCGATTGCCATGGTCAATCAATATGAGTGCCACTTGTTGCCCATGGGTTGGTGATGGGCTGATGGCGGCACGCCGCATTGTGACAACGTACCATGCAGCAGCTATAATGCATTTCGACAATGCAGCACACGTACAAACTCGAGATTTGGGCAACCCGCTCTCCTCTTGGTTCTTTACCACGAGGGTGCAGGTGGAGTGTTGGAACGCGTTTCACCTCACTAGGGTCGACTCCTGGCGCCGCGCTCAGCTGCAGGCTGTACATCGTGCCATAGTGTGCCTTCAGCTCCTGCTCAGCCCCAAGCCCCCCGCTCACAACCAGCTGCCCAGCTGCTCCAGTGTAGAGGGCCGTGTCACCTCAACTACGAGCTGCAGATGGAGGTGAAGCAGGCGGGGCCACTTGGTGGGTCTTCTGCGTCCACCTGCATCTTGCCGGCGATGCTCCGCATTGGCCTCATTTGTCCCCATGGAGGGGAGCCTGCTGTTGCACCCGAGACTCTGGAGTCTCCAGTCACTACCACTGCCACAAGGTGTGGGCTTAGAGGCGCTTGCGACCATTGTGCCCCGTCGCTTCGAGAACACTTCCCCGCCTCTGCCAGAAGGGCTGAGCATTGGCAATGGAAGCCAGGGACAGGGCCGCCGGGTTTCAAAGTGCTTCGATGGTGAGAAATGCTGGGCGGTGCTGGGAAGCTTCTGTAGCACCACTGTGATCAGATTCACAGCCGTTGTTGTTCCATCTGATTGCCGCGACGTATTATCTAGAATCAGAATGAAACAATACGCGAGACATTTCTGACTCTGACAGTTGTAGTCTGCTCCGGACTGTCTGGCCGTGTTTATCGTCGAGCTTCAGCAATGGCGCACGCGCGCCACTTCGGCCGCGCCCGCGAGAACCGCCCTCGCAGTCCGACGCCCTATTCCTATTACGAAACGCCACCCGGCATCTGGAATCCACACTTCGGCAAAACGAGCGGCTGTGATCGATCCATTCATATGTCTCTGCCCGAATCTCTTGCGTCGGGTTCCGCAGCCATGCCTTGCCGATGCGGCTGACGCCTCTCCGTGCCAGGCTGGCGAGTGGCATGGTGATCACTTAGACTCGGGAGCGGACCAAGCACTCAGCGACAGGCGGGCGCAGGCAGCAAGGCTTAACTTTGCATAACCTTGCCATTTCCGCAATCACTCGTCGCCGGTCAATCAGAAGCCGGGCAGCGAGCCGGTCAATCAGAAGCCGGGCAGCGAGCCGGTCAATCAGAAGCCGGGCGGCGAGCCGGTCAATCAGAAGCCGGGCAGCGAGAAGGTCAATCAGAAGCCGGGCGGCGAGCCGGTCAATCAGAAGCCGGGCGGCGAGCCGGTCAATCAGAAGCCGGGCGGCGAGCAGTCAATCAAGCCGGGCGGCGAGCGGTCAATCAGAAGCCGGGCGGCGGTCAATCAAGAGCAGCGAGTCAATCAAGCCGGGCGGCGAGCCGGTCAATCAGAAGCCGGGCAGCGAGCGGTCAATCAGAAGCCGGGCAGCGAGCCAGTCAATCAGAAGCCGGGCGGCGAGCCGGTCAATCAGAAAGCGGGCGAGAAGGTCAATCAGAAGCCGGGCGAGCCGGTCAATCAGAAGCCGGGCGGCGAGCCGGTCAATCAGAAGCCGGGCGAGCCGGGGTCAATCCCGGGCGCGAGCGGTCAATCAGAAGCCGGGCAGCGGCGGTCAATCAGGCCGGCGGCAGCCGGTCAATCAGAAGCCGGGCGGCGAGCCGGTCAATCAGAAGCCGGGCGGCCGGTCAATCAGAAGCCGGGCAGCGAGCCGGTCAAATCAATCAGAAGCCGGGCAGCGAGCCGGTCAATCAGAAGCCGGGCAGCGAGCCGGTCAATCAGAAGCCGGGCAGCGAGCCGGGGGACCGAGCGGCATGCTGTCGAGGAACTCTCCTTGGGCATCACTGGTTTAAAGCTGAATGCCAAATGTAGGTTACACGCGAGATCCTCGACGACCACGGCCATCGTGGCATGATCGTGCTGGCGTCCCAGCAGCTTGCGGGGATGCAGGGGCAGTGGCGGCGCGTGGAGAGAGGGCTACCTGCGGCGTGGCAATGGTGGCGAGAGCGCCGTCCACGAGCACCGCCACCTGCGCATGCACTCCGCGCCTCACGTCAGCGCCCTCTCCCCCGTCCTTAGTGTGGCAAAACTGTCTGCGCGAGAAAGCGAAAATGCATGAGATAGATACAGGCACAGGCCGTGAAAATGCACAAAATAAACACTGAACATGCAATGCATAATTAACGCAGTAAATGCAGAATAACTCGCGCGATAACGGGTGTAATTATGTAACTGGTGTAAATATGCAGGACTGATAAGTGTGATGGTGATTGTGATGATGATTGTGATGGTGACTGCGCATTCAGCGCCTTTTTCATTGTTTCTATAACTGCGTCACATGTCAACTATTGCAGCGCGCCCTCTAGGCAGTATGCCGCGTCTTCCCTGCTTCCCAACGCCGCTGAGTGAACCGAAATGCGAGATCGCTCCTGGCACCATATCACAATCCCGTCTAGGCCCGCATCCTTGGGATATGGCGACCAGGGACCAGGTGGCAGATTGCCTCTACCACCGTGGGTCAAATATTGCGGCGAAGATGCACGGATGTGCGATGGATGTGCGTTGCATCCACACGGATTCCCGAATGCGGATTCGCTGTGGCAACACTCTCGGGCGCCCTGCCTCCCTCCCCGGAGCTCGGTGCAGAGCGCTCCCCAGGTCCCCACGAGCCCCTCGCCCGTCTGGCGCAGGGAGTGAGGCCCTTCGGGGGCGCGCACAGTGCGTTTGGAGGCCGTGTGCTGTAGGTGGAGGCCGTGTGCTGTAGGGGGAGGGGGGAGGGGGCACAAGAGGGCTCTAGCGGCGGGAGACACACTTTGGATGCGAGGTTGTCCACCTCGTCCATCTGATTCGAGGCAACACAGATGGCGCAGCGCTGGATCCTTGAGATGTTCAGCAGTGCCTCCCAGAAGGTGCGCTTCTGAGATAGGTCCAGGCCTCGTGTGGGCTGCTCACCCGCCACCCCAGGCCCGGGCCCGCCCACGGCAGCTCACCATCTAAGCACTCCGGGAGCCATACGGAGAGCAGGCTTTGAGGACTCCCCAGGAGAAACGCATGGCCTCTGCTAGCACGCCCAGGGGCAGTAAGGAAGAGGAAGTGCACCTCGTCGAGGACAAGCACAGGGGGGGACCCAATCATCGCGCAGCAGATAGAGAGCTTGCGCAGGATGGCCCGCTTCGCCTCGTTGCACACCAGCTCGTCTGCCTCCTTGGCGCTCATGCCCATCATTTGCAGCGCAGACTCCGTCGCCTCCTCTGCTTCCCTGCTCCACCGCATGAGACCCCGTTTACTGTTTCTCTGCTGCACGGACTCGTAACCCCCCGCCCTCCGCTGCCTCCCTGCTCCACTGAGTCGTCACCTTCGTCCCCCGGCGTGCAACGCGTGATGCGCGGAATTTGGCTGCTTCGTTTTTGGAGGGTACAGAGCGCTGAGCAGTGATGGCAAGCAGTATCGACTTTGACGCATCTACACCACTTGCCATCACACTGTTGGCTTTTTTGTTGTATTGGCGAATGAACATGATATAGATGCTAGGTATGATCAGATGATCAGACCTCTCTCAGCACGGTTCGGAGCACGGGGGCTTTATGGTTCTGGAGCCGGCGATGCTGGAGGGATGCATAGATCAGGGCGCGTGCCATCGCGGCCCCTGCTGATATTTCTGGGTAACTACGAAGAAGGGGTGCAACTTCTGTGCACGAGGCAAAGGGGACACGGGAGGTTGCCCATGAAGGGAGGCTGGGAGGAGGAAGGGGAGGGATACAGGGAGGGATGATGGCAAAGAAGTAGGGAGGCAAGGGCGTAGCGTGCTGCTATAGGGGGACCTTGACGAGGCGCATGTTGCTGTGGAGCATCAGAGTCTCGCGCATCGTCAGCTCGCCCCATTGAAGCTGCCCTTGTCCCCCGGACTTCAGAAACCCCTCCGTCGCACCGTAGCCAGGACCTCCACATGCCATATGTGGCCACACCGTCAGCGCCGCCCGACAGTCATGCCTGCGCACCTGCAAGGCAGGAGCTGCAGCCACCCGCCACGTGGCGCGCACGTGGCGCGCGGAAGAGCAAGTGCAAGGCAGGAGCAACCGAGTCCTGGTGACTAGCCTGCCTTGCTGCCGCAAAGTGAGTTATGCGCACTGTGCGCGCCATATGGCCGGCGCGCAACACCAGCTCCCCCTTTCCACATGTCTGGAGCTTGGCTGTATGGCGCGCACAGTGCTCATAACCCACTTGGCGGCAGCAAGACAGGCTAGTCACCAGGCCAAAACAACCATTGTCACCGTTATTTTAAGCTAATTTGTTTTCTCCTGAATCCAAAAATATGGTGTGCCTTAGAATTGTTGTGATAAGGTCCGGCGAGCTTCAAAACTTCCTCCATGCATCCCGCCGCATGCGCCATGAAGCTATACACGCCAAAGCAGGCCTCGAGCAGAGGTTCGCGGTCCATATTTGGCATTTTCTTTTTAATCTGAATTTCTTGTTTCCCTTATGATTGCTCCCGTGGATTCCGGCGACTTTCTCAGCTTGCAACCGTTGATTTGTGCATGTGGCCACTTTGCGCGGATTTACGTTTTTGCGACATCTCCGCTGCCGCTTCGAGCACAAGCGTACAGCAGTATACGCACCTCACGAGACGGGCAGTAGCCTAGAATGTGATTTGTGGTCGAGGATGTCTGGTGGATGTTGCGGCCGACCACCCATACCTCCCCGGTGCAGTTGGGCACGCCGCCTGCACCGCGTGCCCTCCCCACAAGTCAGAGGCCACGTCATAGCCCGTTGCCGCAAATATCCGAGCTGCATGCGCCGCCTCCATGGAGAACACAAAGGGTGGCGCGAGGGCTCCGTCATCGCGCCAGCCCAACGCTCTGCCCCATCTCCTCCCCCAGAGCTAGAGGCTGTGGCAATGGCAATGCCGCCAGCGGCCGCACGGGGAGATGGAGTGAGGGGGCGCGCCTGTGATGGTCTGGAGGACGGTGGACTTCCCGCTGCCGGCAGCGCCAATGAGCGCCACGATCTCGCCAGGGCGCACCCCGAGCCATGTCTCCCGAAGCGCCACCGCGCGCTCGTCCGGCCGCCGCTCGGACGCGGTTGCGCTGTGGCTGCGGTGGCCATGCTTGGGCCTTGGGTAAATCACGCTCACCCCACGTAGCTCCACGGACCACACCGCCACGCGCGCCTCTGTCATCCCGGAGTCCGCGTTGCTTCGGTCCGCATCCGCTTGGTCCGGGCCCATCTCCGACGGCGGAACAGACACCGGCACCGCCTGCACCACCGGGTGCGCGTGCACTGCCTCCTGCTCGGTGTACAGCTGGTTGAGCTCTATGTCACCACCGCCTGCCAGGGCAGGGGACGGCTCGATGACGCTTGAGCTCATGTCATCGCCCAAGGCGGCGCCCGACATGCTCGCCCTCGGCACAATGTGAGCCCCCATGATGGCCTGCACGGACCCCCCTCCACCTCCCCGCACAAGTCCTTGTCAGCTTTAAGCAAACCGCACATGAAAGCACATGCACATCGCTCCTCGCATCCCATCCGTCGGATCTCCGCACCCGCCTGCTAAACCACCTGGGTCCAACCCGATGGCTCACTGGAGACTGGAGACAAGGGCGTCACCGGAGGAGGCGCCACCGGGATGGTGCGATTGGTCATGGACTGCAGCGCCTGCCGCATCTCCGCTACCCCGATGCCATCCACCACGCGCTCGCTGGTGCTCTCCACGATGTCCTGCAGCAAGGGGGCAAGGGGGGCGGAAGGGGGGGCAAGCGAAGGATTAGTCACTCCCTGCTTGCCATGCACGGAGGACTCTGGGCTGGCCTCCTCCCTGGAGCGCGCTCCGAGGAGCCTCCGCAAGAGCCCTCAGCTGTGCAGGCCCGTGCAGCAGAGAGAGCCGACACGCGAGGCTGGGGGGCGCCTGTGGGGGGGGCAGAGGAGGCCTGGCGAGCACCTGCATGGATGACAGGAGCCCCCAGTCGTTCAGCGGGCGGTACTTATCCAATTGTGCCACGCGATCTCTCTGCCTGCAGCCAGCTCCTCCGCCCCCCCACCCATTCAGTACCCCCGGTTAGTGCGCTTCGCACCGTCGGAACCATGCACGGGCAAGACGCTATTTCACCTCACCTTGCAGCAGCCAGGCGAGCCTGGCTTGCAGTACCAGACATCTAGAGGCAAACGATTGTGGGAGGGCAACACGCGAGAGGGAAGCATTCTTGGAGCTCTATCCCAGGTCAGCAGCAGGAACTGACCGCTCAGACTGAATCTACGATGCACTGCGTCCTCGGCAACACGTGAGAAGCTGGTAGATTTTCACGTCAATTCTGCTGGTCTTCGGCTTTCCTTGCATCTTGTGAACTCTGGCATAATAACTACCTTATCATCCTCGAAACTGCGCGCCGAACAGCGCAACAGCCAACAGCGCGAGATACGAGGGTGACTGCGCGAGGGATGCACGGCGAGTGAGCACACACGGCGGGGGCGGCAGGAGGGGCCTTGCCTGTGCCAGAGGCCGAGGAACACAGTGCTGAGGACCATGCCGAGGATGCCGGTGATGATCAGCTCCTCGCGCATAAAGTAGTCCTCCAACGCTGGCGGCTCCTCGTTGTACATAGTGTGCTTTAGGGTGACTCGGCTGCGCCCTCCTCACCGCGCTCGCCCTCCTCACCGCCCTCGCCCTCCTCACCGCCCTCGCCCTCCTCACCGCCCTCGCCCTCCTCCACCGCCCTCACCCTCCTCACCGCTCTCGCCCTCCTCACCGCCCTCGCCCTCCTCCTCGCCCGCCCTCGCCCTCCTCACCGCCCTCACCCCCTCCTCACCGCTCTCGCCCTCCTCACCGCCCTCGCCCTCACCGCCCCTCGCCCTCCTCACCGCCCTCGCCCTCCTCACCGCCCTCACCCTCCTCATCACCCTCACCCTGCTCACTGCCCTCATGGTGCCGGCGTCCCCCACTTGCGCCGGAGGTGGGTCAGGCATCAGGCCCTGCTCCCCCTGGTGCATGGACCCGGCGGTTGGGTGCGCACCTGATAGAGAATACTGTGGCGAGAAGCGCATAGGGTGGGTTTACGACGCTCATCGCGAAGTGGACTGCCTCGAAGCTTGCTGAGTCGTTCGCCTCGGCCATCATGAACACCATCGGGATCAGCCCTGCGCCCAGGCGCCGCACTACCCATTGCCTATACGCAGCATATGTGGCAGCGTCTCCGACCACGCCGGACGGCCAAACCCGTGGAAACCCGACAGCCTGTTGTCCAAGGCGTACCCCGCGGGTGGGCAGGTAGTGCGGCGCACTCGCTCTCCTCGCCAATGTGCGGCTTGCAGGCCTTGCCCGGCCTCCGCTGTGGGGAGTAGTGTGCGTAGATTGGGCTTCCATGTCAAGGGCTCGACTCCCGATGGCTGCACGCGAGACCGCATCCTTTGCTTACGCCGCCCGTCCAGCGACCATGGGCGAGGCTGCAAGCGAAGAAGGGAAGACCGCGTGCCCATGGCGCGACGGGCGCGAAGGCGTACCCGCAAAGATGAGCGCGGCGGTGAGGACGGGCGCTATGGTGTACCCGCAAAGATCAGCGAGGTAGTGTGGACGGGAACCAAGGCGTACCCGCAAAGATCAGCGCGGTGGTGAGACGGGAACAGGCGTACCCGCAAAGCTCAGCAGGGGGTGTGGACGGGGCGCGATGGTGTACCCGCAAAGATCAGCGCGGCGGTGAGGACGGGGCGCGATGGTGTACCCGCAAAGATCAGCGCGGTGGTGTGGACGGGAACCAAGGCGTACCCGCAAGATCAGCGCGGTGGTGAGGAGGCGCGATGGTGTACCCGCAAAGATCAGCGAGGTAGTGTGGACGGGAATGAAGGTGTACCCGCAAAGATCAGCGCGGCGGTGTGGACGGGCGCGATGGTGTACCCGCAAAGATCAGGGCGGTGGTGTGGACGGGGAACCAAGGCGTACCCGCAAAGATCAGGGCGGTGGTGAGGACGGGAACGAAGGCGTACCCGCAGATCAGCGGGTAGTGTGAGGGCGCGGAGCGTACCCGCAAAGATCAGCGCGGTGGTGAGGACGGGCGCGATGGCGTGCGGGTCGGTGATAAGGGCGCCCGCAGCATGCCCACTGAGCAGAAGGGGCAAGATGGACAGCGTGAAGCTCACGAAGGTAGCCGGCATGGCATTAGCCAGGAACGGGCCGTCCCCCACCGAGAACCTGCCTCGCTCAGCCCCAGCCAACCCCCTCCCCCCAAACCCCCTCACAGACCGCTACACCCTGTGATGACTCCCTCCCATTGCCTGATCCTATTTCTGCAGCGGGAGCCGCGGAAGCTCCATGCATGCGGCCGCATCTCCGGCGCCGTCTGGCTGCTCGGGTGGTCCCGCGAGCCTCGGAGCGCTGCGGCAAAGGCGAGAGGCAGCGGCGAGCACCCGAGCAGCAGCACAACGCAGGTCGCGGCGAAGAAGACGATCCAATCCACGATGAGGTAGCCGCAAGAGTACACCCCCTCCGGCAGCCCTGCGAGGCACATCACGTGCGGCAGCCCCAGGTACCGCTCCATGACAATCTGCACCCCTCGCCCCACACAGAACGCGCCCCTCCTCATACCCGCAAGGCTCACTTGACTCACAAGGCGGTGCTCCTGCATCTATAACGGCATCTGTCAGCATCCGCGTGGGAGTATCCCAGACTACAGAAGACCACAGAGTGCAAAATGAGAGCCAGGCCCATGCCATGAGGTTAACTCCCGGTGATCTGGCTGAAATTCAAAGCCGGTTAGCACCTATTGTGAGTCATACGGGGGCAAAGGAGGCAGCGAGGGACCGAGCATTTTGGGGGGCGCGCCTGGCTGGCGAGAACGCCGGGGATGCTGATCAGGAGGCAGGTCACAAGTAGAATGCCGATGTAAGTGAAGAAAACAAGCTCCTTATCATACGCCAGGGGCCCCACGGAGGCCGTCATGTTTCCTGACCACTCGGAGCCCCCAGGCTTGCCCTGCTTAAAGCTGTTCAGGAGGGCCGAGCCCATCATGGTGCTCAGCATGGGACCCGCGTGCATGTCCGCCTGCATTCCCAACCCCGTGCCTTCATACCCATGCCCGTCTAAGCCCCTACGCTCCCCTTATGCCATCACCCCCCTTGCCCGTCTGCCCCTTAGTACTCCATGACCTGCGGATTTAGCCCGCAGGTCTCACCGCTAATCCCTGCATCCCACCATCTCTGCTTGACCTACAATCGCAGGCTCTGCACCCCTCATCTGGCCGTCAATGACCCAAATCCAATGCTTGAGAGAAGCCAGGTTAAAATCCAAACCTTGCTCAAGAAAAGGGTGTCCAGGAGGTCGATGCCGCTTTGGTATCGCCCATTGGAGGGCCCAAGAGGGAGGCGAGGCATGTGGCTGTGATGAATATCTCAGAGGGCACAAGATGGAGGCGAGGCACGTGGCAAGGGAGGGAAGGCGCATGCCTGTGAGGGATACATGATGGTGTAGTGGGCGATGCACTTCTGCACGTCCAGCTGGCGGAAGTGCACAATTGGCCGGCCCGTAGTGAGGTTGGACTCTAAGCTGGCATACGCCCCATCTACATAATATTCCTCGACCCCCATCTGAAGCCATGCCGCCCCAGGGTTCAAGCGGGCACTGTTCGGGCCGATGATAGAGGCCACTAACGAGGCATCTGCAGCCATCTCATCGCTCGCCACATACAAGAACTCATCCTCGTGCCCGAGCTCCGCGTCCCACAGATGCAGCATCGTCTCCCCACCAGGCTCAGTGGCCATCTGGTCCCGCCACCCCTCCCCCAGCCCACGCCATCTCCTGCGTACTCATCGATGTGCCGCTCAATGCAGTATGAGCTCCGCACCGGGCTGCGGGCTGGCCTATGTGGGCCTGTGGGATTGGCTGCGGACTGAAGCATTCGCCAGCAAAGTAACGACGCAAGCGCCACGGGTGACGACACACTAAACGGCATGCGATCCGCCGAGAAAGGCCACCCCACCATCATCCCAGTGGATGTGAAAAGCATTCAGGAACAGAGCGGGGCCGTGACAAGATACCATTCGCTTCGATACATCCAAAACTAAGCGCAAAGCAAACCCACCACAAACACAAATCACAGCCAAAAATCTGGGGTAGCTGCGAGCTCATCCAACTTTGCACCGCAGGTCCGTCATGGAAATAATCCATTCTGGTTCTCAAGCCCAGGCAAGCTAAAGGTTTCAAACAAAACAGGTGCCGACACACTGAACGGCATGAGATTGGCCAACAAAAGCCAGCCCATCATCATCCCAGTGGATGTGAAAAGCAAATCAAGAGCAGGGCGGGGCCGTGACACGATACCACAAACGCATACATATTCCCAACCCAAATGCAAAGCAGCATGGAAAGATGATACGATGTGACCGATCGTCGCCAAACAACTGTTGGTCTCTGGGTTACGGAGTAAGCGGACCCTGCTGGCATGCCCCCCAGTGGCTCCCGGTCGATGGATGGGACCTGTTGGTCCATGGTTATGTCATGAATGCAGTCACACCACACAGCATGGACACCCCATGTCAGGTGCCGACACACTGAACGGCATGAGATCGGCAAGCAAAAGCCAGCCCACCATCATCCCAGTGGATGTGAGAAGCAAATCAAGAGCAGGGCGGGGCCGTGACAAGATACCACAAACACATACATATTCCCAACCCAAATGCAAAGCAGCATGGAAAGATGATACGATGTGACCGATCGTCGCCAAACAATTGTTGGTCTCTGGGTTACGGAGTAAGCGGACCCTGCTGGCATGCCCCCCAGTGGCTCCCGGTCGATGGATGGGACCTGTTGGTCCATGGTTATGTCATGAATGCAGTCACACCACACAGCATGGACACCCCATGTCAGGTGCCGACACACTGAACGGCATGAGATCGGCAAGCAAAAGCCAGCCCACCATCATCCCAGTGGATGTGAGAAGCAAATCAAGAGCAGGGCGGGGCCGTGACAAGATACCACAAACACATACATATTCCCAACCCAAATGCAAAGCAGCATGGAAAGATGATACGATGTGACCGATCGTCGCCAAACAATTGTTGGTCTCTGGGTTACGGAGTAAGCGGACCCTGCTGGCATGCCCCCCAGTGGCTCCTGGTCGATGGATGGGACCTGTTGGTCCATGGTTATGTCATGAATGCAGTCACACCACACAGCATGGACACCCCATGTCAAAAAAAGAAAACATGCGGGCACCTAAGTGCTCCCCACAGGTGCCGACACACACACGTGGAACGACTGGGCCACTCTGGCAGTCTTTCAATTCTCACAAGGTTTAGCATCTTCCCATTTCTTCCCCGTGCCCCCGTCATGGCGGGGGAGGTGGGGGGGGCGAGAAGGGGTCTGCGGGAGCGCCACCTGGAGGATGAGCACGAGGAAGGAAAAGAGGATGGGGAGGCCGAAGACGTTGCACACTGCGCCCGGACTCCGCCAATTTAGCAACACCCGTGCGCGGACCTGCGCCTTGACCTGCGCCCACCACTCGAGGTCGTGCCGGCGGCACGAGTCCGCTCCAGGGGCGGATGCAAGGGATCCTGGGGCTTGCATCAGCCTTTCATCCGCACTGGCGCGCATGCTGCTGTCTGTGCGCACTGCCCGCTCCTCCAGCGGCATCATCAGCAGCCCTTGGGACTCGTCCTCCTCGACGCCCTGCCCCATACCCTCCCCGATCTGCACAAATACGTCCGCATCGGAAATGGTGGTGGTCACTGCCGCCTCCTCCACAGCCTCCGCGCTCATGCTGTTGATGACGTCATTCAGAGTCGTCGATTGCAGCCCGATCTGCGTCTCCTCCAAGCCACGGCCCCACTCGCGTCTCGCGCCCACCCACAACTGAAAGCGCTCCGCCTGCCGCGTGGTGAATGACGTCGTGAATGAGGCGCGTTAGAAGGAACGCGCCACGTGGCGGTGGCATGCTAGGCGCCGCCCCGGTGGCTCGGCTCTGCAGGCATCGGGCGAGGTCCCAAAGGCTGCACACGAGCAAGGCGCGGCAGCCCGAGGATGCAGGCAGCCTCCATGCATGCTCCGGAGCGCACGGTGGCATTGAAGTGACGAGGGGGTGAGGAGAGGGAGGGGGGCTCAAAGGGTGGGCCAGTACATTGCATATGCCTAGCGCCTCCTTGCGCTGTGCCAGTTCGGTGAGCATGGCGCCCATTATAGGCTTGCATCCCTGTGGCCTCCCCATCCCCCCGCTCCGTACACATTCCCCTTGATACTGCATCCTCACCTCCAGGCTTTGAAACCCACACAAGGCACGCAGGAGGGTGACGGAGGGGCCCCTTATCGTGCTCTTGTGTGTGGTTGTCCCCACACCTTAAGAGAACGGTGCAGACGGGCAAAGGGCGGACACTGACCAGGCGGCGAGAGCAACTAACCTGTGAGTACGGCAGAGAGTAGCAGACTTGCTTCTCCTGCTCTGAGGGCACCCCGGAGGCGCACGTGTCCAGCACCCGCTCCACCGCCCCTGCTCCGCCCGCACCCATCCCCAGCCGCCAGGTGTCACCTGCAGGCAGCTGTCATGCGAGGCCCCGGACGTGCGCGGAGCTCGTACGTGTGACAGAGCGCTGCGCGCGGCATCAAGTCGCAAGTGAGGCGCAAGTCTCCCGCGACCGCCTCCTGCGCGCTGCACCCCATGGGCACTCTCTTCGGCCGCCCCTCGGAAGAGGTGGCCGCGCACGCAACATTCCACGGTGCGGATCTCGAAGAGGCGTCACCAGGAATGTGGCGGTGCACGATCTCGGCTGTTAGGGGCAGCTGGCTGACGAGCAGGCCCCCGCTGAGCGGCGCCGCGCCGCTGCTTGATGCGCCCTCCTTCGGCTCCCGTGCACCTGCTCAAGTGCCCTCCTCCCTCGGCGTGACCGGCCTCCCTGTGGCGGTGGTCATGGACAGCCCGCTGCTCAGGGAGTAGTCCGACTGTGCTTGAAGGCTTGTGGCCATGATCTGGGGAGCTGCAAGCGTATGGACCAGGTGCCACGGTGGTGCAGCATAAACGCAGCGAGCCCAAGTATCTACCAAGGCCTCTTGCTGTAAAGCGGCCATAGAGAGGGCGCCTACCTGGCACGGACGTGCTGAGGGGCAGCGCCACACGGTGGGTGAGGTGCAGCTTGTATCCGAGGCCGAAGCGCCGCAGCACGTAGGCCGAGCTTCCCCCGCACTTGAGCACGCCGTGGGACATCAGCACCTTGCGGTCCGCCGCCAGGTCCACCGGGGAGCTGTTGTCGGCTGCGATGACCGTGATCTGCTGCGACTGCCTGGGCGCCAGCACGCGCCACAGCTTCTCCTGCGCCCGACCTCCGCCCCCGCCGACGCTCCCTATCACCCGCGCCTCGTCACAGTGCCGGCGCGCGCGCATAGCACTTGCGGCACAGAGAAGGCGCTCGTCACCGCGGCTGTAGCGAGACACGCACCAAAAGCACACAGGGGCTGCAACTCAAGCTACAGATCAAAAGACAGGCACCTGGAGTGGGAGGTCCATGCGCGACGTGGGCGAGTCCAGGCAGAGCACAGCTGGCGTGCCGACGAGGGCGAACGCGACTGAGAGCATGCGAGCCTCGGACGCCCCGAGCTTGTCGCCCCGGATGTCTGCCCATTCCGAAAGACCCACTTCTTCCAGCAGAGCCTGCGCCCCGCGGTTCACCCCACCATCACCTCGAGTCTCGTCAACATGCGTCAACACCCGAGCGGAAATCCCAGAAATATCAGGAAGCCGAGCTGCCGAGGCCACCAGCTTTTATGAGGCCTCCACGGAGGTCCCCGGCTGGAAGGCGCGCATCACCGCCTGCATGGCCACCTGGCTTTCGCGTGGTGACCGCCATGCTCAGCGTCCGAGCTCGCAGCGTCCGAGTGCTGTCGCCGTCCATTGGGTGCGTGGTAAGGGCGCGCACCTTGGCTTGCAGGCGGGCGCCACCCATGGTGCTCTGCATCCCCAGTCACCAGATCCTCATCCCAAGCATGCCACGTAGGCAGATGACCAAGGGCACACCTCACACGCTCAACAAAGGTAACCCGACTGGCAGCTGCATAAGCAAGCCCTAAATGGGGCGATAAGGCCTTTAAATAGAGCAGCACAGGTGGGGCCAAGCTACGTGGGAGACCCGCACTGGCGAACACGGGGGTTGCATTCCGAAGAACTGCGTTGAAAGGGGATTGCACTGCGTTCCTGTCAGCACCGGGAAAGCCTGTTGTGCACAGCGCCACCACGAACAGGGGGGATGGCGCGGCTTGCCATTGTGCTCGCACCTTGATGGTCGCAAAGTATGTCAGCTGCTCGAGCACGGTGAGGGGGCCTAAATTGATGTTCGATTCCGGGCAGTAACCCACCAGCGGGCGCTCGGTATCTTTGGCTGCCGCCTGCGTGAACTCCTCCCGAGGGCCCACGTTAGGCCGCCCTGTGGCGGGATGCGGGCAATTAGATGGCGTCTGTGCGGCGCCGCAGCGCATAAGGCACCGGGCAGAGAGCTGGCACCAGCTCACATACGCAACACCTGGCAGGGCCGCGCAGTGAGTGGAAAGAGAGCTGGCGCCAGCCCACATACGCAACACCTGGCAGGGCCGCGCAGTGAGTGGAAAGAGAGCTGGCGCCAGCCCACATACGCAACACCTGGCAGGGCCGCGCAGTGAGTGGAAAGAGAGCTGGCGCCAGCCCACATACGCAACACCTGGCAGGGCCGCGCAGTGAGTGGAAAGAGAGCTGGCGCCAGCCCACATACGCAACACCTGGCAGGGCCGCGCAGTGAGTGGAAAGAGAGCTGGCGCCAGCCCACATACGCAACACCTGGCAGGGCCGCGCAGTGAGTGGAAAGAGAGCTGGCGCCAGCCCACATACGCAACACCTGGCAGGGCCGCGCAGTGAGTGGAAAGAGAGCTGGCACCCACTGTAGACTTACCCCTACTTTAATAATATAAAGCAACAACCTTGGAGCATCTTTGTCTTATAACACAGCGCATAAGTGCAGCCGAGTATCACCATGTTGATTTCATACCCCGCTATTTGAAATCCCGCAGGGGGGGGGCAACAGACAAGCGGCGGTCCTAATCTTTCAAGGGGGGGACCTTGAGCAGAGGGCAAAACGCACTAGCAGACATGTGTCAGGCATGTCCAGGGGGAGGGGGGAAGGAGGGGACCGTGCACAGTTGAAGAAGGGCACATTGCCCCCAAGAATGCGAGGCGTTGGGGGCGCACCTTCAGTGGGGAACCACCGAGCAGAACGTCGCCGGAGCTTGGCTGCTCCAAGCCACACAGCAGACGCAGAAGCGTGGACTTTCCACAGTTGCTGGGACCGATCAGCGCAGTGAGCTGTCCCCAGCCACAACCCCACAACGAACCCATCAGGCCGGCCATGCGTGAGAGGCGCGTCAGAACATGGCGACGGCGTCAGCCCCAACCCCACAATCAACCCATCAGGCCGGCCATGCGTGAGAGGCGCGTCAGAACATGGCGACGGCGTCAGCCACAACCCCACAACCAACCCATCAGGCCGGCCATGCGTGAGAGGCGCGTCAGAACATGGCGACGGCGTGACATGTCCACAGCGTTGCATATTCACGGCGCAGGCATCGCACGCCATCGCAGACGTCCGTTCCATAACTGATCCAACACTGCCCACCGCTGCCACTCCACAGCCATCCTTTTTCTTGCATTGAATCAACTGGGAACCATCGCGCCGCACATCGCCAACCTTCATCGTCACCGCCATTTCGCCCCTCGCAAAACTCGGCGCCCAGTGGCCTCCTTGAGGTACCCGCCCCCCTGCTCCAATCTAAAACACATCTCGATTGTGGCTGCAGGCCAATTAGGTCCAATGTGGTACTGCCATGATTGCCCACGATTGGCATTGCGGTGGCTGCGGCTCGCCGCTACCTTTTGAGCCGGGGACCGAAGCACCCGAGGATGCCTTCTCTTTGGGAGCGATTAATGCCTGTAACGGCCCCTTTCTTAAAGATCCGCGCTTCCGTATTTCAGATCCTTGCCACTTGTCACTACTCACCCTCACATCTGCTGCCTAGTGCCTAACACGAGGAGTCACCAGTATTTCAGAGATATACGAGTAGACTGGCAACACAACACAGCGTGGCTGTGCCATCATTGTTACCAAAAATAGGGGCATATCCCTCCTTGAAATAGGACTCTGGGCCTGCAGGTGGGATTTCAGCTCTGTTCCTCGGTTCTTCCTGGCGCGCTTCGTCCAAGAAATTGGATGCCCGGAACATGCGGTGCTCTCTATTTGGAATCTGGCAGGATGCCGCAGCGGCCACTGAATCGACCATGACACATTGAGCATCTGACCTCAGGATTTGTTCTGGGGAAGCAGTGCGCTCGCTGTGGGACCCTTGAGGACGGCGCCTCCGTGTGAGTGGCGAGGCCAGAGGCTCGCCTGGCCCTCGAAGAAGGAGAAGCTGAAATCATGAAGGGCCTCCGTGCATGAGCCGCCGCGGCAGCTGTACTTCCAGAAGTCCTTGTATAGCTCCACTGCCTTCAGCGAAGGTCTGCCGCAGCCCGCGCCCTCCGCACTTCCGGAGTGGCGTCAGCGAACCACAAACATCCAAAGAGCGCGCGCCGGTGCCACCTGGCGGGCCCCTCAGCTCTCAAGTCACTCAAAAGAGCGCGCGCCGGTGCCACCTGGCGGGCCCCTCGGCTCTCAAGTCACTCAAAAGAGCGCGCGCCGGTGCCACCTGGCGGGCCCCTCGGCTCTCAAGTCACTCAAAAGAGCGCCGGTGCCACCTGGCGGGCCCCTCAGCTCTCAAGTCACTCAAAAGAGCGCGCGCCGGTGCCACCTGGCGGGCCCCTCGGCTCTCAAGTCACTCAAAAGAGCGCGCGCCGGTGCCACCTGGCGGGCCCCTCGGCTCTCAAGTCACTCAAAAGAGCGCGCCAGTGCCACCCCTCGGTTGTCCCGAAATCGTGCAACATTGAAAAATTTAAAAAGCGACATGAAGGAGAAAGTTGGGGCTTATGCCGCACCGGTCCTGAAGCTCCTCCGGCATCGGCTCCACACGCCCCCCTGAGATTCCCCCGCCACGCACCTCCCCATTTATTCCCCTAAATCGCCCCCAGCATGGGGGCTCTTTTCTCACGCTCAGCCATGCTATATGTGCCCTTCTGTATCCTGTTCTCCATCGTTGCCCCCGGTATCCACGTGGCGCAGAGGGGCGTTTCAAGGCCGGACAGCAGGCTGCCGGCTCCTCCAGGAACCATACATGCACCGCTCCCCGGAGCAGAGCCAGCTCTGTGCTTCGGTCACCATGGACTTTTTGGCGCAAAGCCGTATTTTATTTTTCTCCCCAGAATGTTTCTCGGTGATCCAATACCCGCACGCACGCACGCACCCGCCAGTAATTATGGAATCAAGATAACCTCAATACTCACTCAAATTGTTCGATATGAAGATTCATAGCCCATAGATGCCCTTAAATGAAAGACGAGGTTCGCACCTCAGAAATCTGCCATTCGACGAATCAACTTACCAAAGCGGCAAAGGGGACAGGGTTCCCAGTGCTAAATGCAGAGAGCCGGGTGCCACGTGTCCCTGTCAAGCTCCGGTATTGAGAGGGCATGCTCGTATGTGCCGTAGCAAATCCCCCCGAGATACCAGGATCCCCGCTTCAGCCTTGCATCGGGGGGCGTGGCTGGAGCGCTCCAAAAGATGACTGGTGCGGAATGCACCCCTTGCTCACCTTGTGTGCAGTCAACCTCGTCGCGGAATTCCGCGTGGTCGCCGGCCACTCCCCAGAAGGCAGGCAGCATGAAAAAGAAGTAGGACCCCCAGGCCTTGGCGGTCTCCAAGTAGCACGCCAGCAGCAGGTACAGCAGCGTGTCCGCCATGAGAATGCCCGCCGCAGTCCCTGCTGACATCAGGTGCTCGTCCTCCCCCTCTTCCAACCTGACGGGAACAACAGGAGCAAACAGGCGCCCAAGGCCCACAAGCGTCACCGAGATGCCGCCAGCATGTAAAGTGAGTGGCCGCACGCCCGAGGCGCCCCAGGCCCACAAGCGTCACCGAGATGCGAAGAACTTCGAGCGGCCGCACGCCCCATGTCAAGTGGGTACATGGCAGGAGGCTGTGCCTTGCAGCCTACCCGAGGGTGGTGCTGTACAGGTTGCTCAACTTCAGGCCCATCCCACTCGCTTCCACCTGCATCGGAGTAGGCATCCCCACTTTCACCATTGACAAGGTGTGCTGTTCACTCCCCCACGGCAAAGCGACGTCACGACAAGCCCCCCTGCGGACCTCATTTCCGCATGGCCGGCATGACCCCCGCAAGATGTGCTCTTTTCAGACATCACCCTCAGGTGGAGACCTCGCCCATGACCCGCTTGGGCATGATGGAAATGTTTCCGGGGGTTTCCTCAAAGCAGGCACAGGCAGTTCAGAGCGAGGCCGTGAGCAGAGCGCCTGCCGGAGCGACCACCCTCGCCCACATCTGTCTGCCACCTCGGGCCACTCTCATGCCCAAGCACCATAGAGAAGATCCGGGCACGGGGTCACCTTGACCGTAACATCCATGGCCATAGCAAAGGCCACAGGGGAGAGCAACGAGAGAAAAGACACCACTCCCACTCCGCAGTCCAGCAGATTGATCGGGATGATCGCCAGGGACCCTATGAGGGTCAGGCTCATCCCAACATTTGAAGAATTGTCCTCCCTGCCAAGGTTCCCAAGACCTCAAGCACTCATCCTCTGTGCCATGCTTGAGCGACACGAGGTCAAGATGGTGGGATGCCAACCACAAGTACATCAACTCACCTGGTGAAGAAAACCCTAAAAAATACGCGTATAGTAGCGTACACACACAGCAACGGTGCTTCGTTCAAACGCGGATTCCAGGGGGGTCCAGCATAGCTACAATGAGACTTTTCATGAAGTTTCAACGATATCTAGAAACTTCACAAGAAAAATCTCAGAATTGAACCGGACATAGACTTCAAGTTCATCAATATCATGCATAAGGCCTCATGCATAAGGCCTACCTTGAAGTACATATTAGTGATATACATCAAGGTATTCAACAATGCCTGCTATTTATCTCAGTCACAAGCCATGAACTGTGGGCAGCCATACCTCACAGCTAGGCTGTGCCATGCTTGAGTGACGCGAGGTCATCACAGCAAAAGCAATTCGCAAAGGGGAATGGAGAGGGGCAAACCCGGAGCAAAGGTAGGAGAGTGCAAAGCCGAGCGTGATGAGGGAGGTGCTGAAGGGCACGAATAGCAGCAGCAGGGCCGACACGTCACTGAATTCAAAAAGCTCAGTGTACTTGGTGGCCACCGCAATTGCCACAGAGGCGATCATACCCATCAGCCCGAAAGCTACAGTCCAAGCCAAGTAGTATGCCGATGGCGCCAGTCCCATTATAGTCAGGCAGGGCTGCATCCCACCCCGAGAGTCTCTCACCTCGACGCAGTACACTCCTTGACGACTGTGCAAGGTAGCAGGTGCGAGCAGTGGCGAAGGATACCTGAATAAACTGCTCTTTCTCGAGAACGAGCAGATTCAGCACGATCTGCATCATTGGTGCCAGTGCCCACACCTGCCGAACCACCATGGGTGCACAATTGTGTCACTTACTCCATGAGTCAAGAATCCAAGAGCCAGCTCCTCAGCCATTCGCCAAACAGGAGGGCTTCGCCATCCTAGGCAAACAAGACGGTGTAAGCAGCTTAAGATGGGTGCTAAGAGCAAGGACTCCGAGTACGTACCATGTAAACTGCAGTGAACATGCGGAACACGAAGGAGCCAAAGGTGTTCTCGAAACTCTTTAGAGGTAGCTGCTGGTAGGTCTGCTCAGGCAAAAGGGTACAAAGCACACACAAGTTCAGGAGGGCTGATCGAGGCTCCTCAATCAAAGGAGGCATGAGGACCCTTGATGCGTGAGAGCCGTATAGGTACAGACAAGCATGGCAAAAGGATGAAATCTGTCCGGGAGTGTTTCGACTAGCGCAGGGCGCAAGAATCCCGACACCAGCTGCTCGCTTCTTGGATAGAAGTTCACGTTAGGCACCATCGCATACTCGCATTCGCCTGAAGTTTGCACAAGGGCAAAAAAATGAATACCTCTTCGATGTTGATACCCTCTTCGCAGTCGGTCTCCAAGTCCCGCTCAAACTGAATCAGCATATCTCTGGACGCCCGCCACAAACCAAGTCGAAAGCGCATCCGCAAGGTTGACCGATAAAAAAATGGTTTGAAGCTCCGGGGATTTCTGAGCTCATGGAAAGCCACAAGGCGAACATCACCGCAGATTTCCGACTCTTGGGGAAAGGTAGCAGAGAGCACGCAAAACAGGAGACCCGAAGCATTTTAAACTAGCGCGCTTCACGAGCCTGGCTTCGACTTTGCCTTCCAGCGGAAGAGGAGCAAGTGCAAAACGTGTACTATGTACAGGACTCGAGCCTTTGTAGCAGCCGCCGCACCTGATTGCCGTACTGAGAGTGAGGAATCCCGACGTCTGGTACGATTGGGCTCGGCACCGTGTTGGCAGGTACGGGGACATGCCGTAAGCCTCTTCGTGCGTTTCTCCCGAGCCCGTCACTGCGCAAAGATTCAGCCTCCATGGCAGCCATCAGCGTGCAGAAGATACTGATACCGCAAAGAGCAGCCGTGAGCCAACAGCATGCACAACATGTTCCAGAAGGTACCGAAGCGCTCATACGTCAGCGAGAATGCTAGGATTTCACTCAGGTTGAGCAAGCGTACATATGTGGGAGCATGCCGCCTATGTACTTCTTATTCCTTGTATGTGCAAGACTAAGGAACTAAACGTCACACAGCAGCGTGGTATTTCCAGACAGTCCTTTACGTTTATGCCCGGCTGATACCCGTTCACTCGCCGCAGCCTACACTTGGCAAAGAAAAGCGAGGAACTATCGCATAGTTCGTATGGTGCGTGTATTGGAAATACCAGCTGGACGGCATTCAGAGTCATATCCTCGTCGCTTGTGCGTTGGTGGTAAATAAGAGCCGTTCATCCAGATCTGAAGTTGTTGGGAACAAGGTGCTTATTAGGAGCGGGACGTGACGGCAAGCAGCACTCGCCAAGGATCCCGTGAAGACTTGGCTCTCTATGAGGGAAAGTGGAGATATCTAGAACAAGAATGAGTCATATTCGAAACGTAACAGAAATCTTTCGACTATGTTGTCCTAAACCACGAAAGGCCTGAACCACGAAAGGCCGTTTCCCCTAGACTGCTTGTGAATGACCGACACGAGTGATGAAATTTCAGGAAAATATCTTTGCACGAAGCGCAACTTGATATTCTGACGAAGATCAACCATTTAGTATTCAAATGTGAAGGGTATTATTCTCGGTCAAGCTGCTGTGCATAAGGCTCTGAAAGCTGAAGGGACCCGAGATAAGAAAGAGAATCGCGTACAGCGCTGTTTGCAGAAATTCAAGCACGCTCATATCACATATGAGATATCGAATATCGGGTGGGGTAAACCTCAAAACCGATGTCCGGGTGAATGAGGGTGGCATCGGCATCTAAATCGAAAACAATGCCCGCATATACCGTCTGAGGTTCTGCGGTTTGATATAGATGCTGCAACTCCTCCCGTGTTTCAAGAGGGTGCAAAGTCAAATATTCGCTCACAGATCCAGCTTCTCGCCATAAAGAGCTTGCTGCGGCATGCGCGAGGCTCGTTGCAGCTGAGGAGCTCCCAGGGGCGTACGCCAAAAGCCGCTCGGTCGTCACCCGATCCGGAAAGTCCCAGCACACAGCTTCCTGAAAAAAGCATACCATGATCATAAGATACTTACGAGTGCTAATATGATATCCCTGCAGAAACATCTGTAAACCTGAAATCCGTAAAGCGATCGGCATACTCTGACGTGGTGTAAAGATTTGTGTAGGGGCACTTACAGGGGCGACACCAATGACTTCTGGAGCACAGTTCGAGGTGGACGCCGGGAGTACAGGGACTGAAGGCAAGTTTACAGAATCCTGCGAGGTTTTTAGTAGCACCAGCAGCAGCACTATGTACACAGGCATCAATATACCCTGAGCAAGCAGTTTTCCTGAGCGCGCCAACAAGAGGATGCCTCGGCTCACTGAAGCGCCAAATTGCGATAGCCAACGCATATTGAAAATATGTGTGATGAAAAAAGTTATATCGGAATCTGAGGGATTGCTTGTGCTTCCCCTGTAGCTCAACGAAGCATCGTTTTATCCAACTGATTGGAGCTGCGTGGAAGTTCAGAGTGCTTATGATTCTTGATTGTACATTATTGATAGTGTGCACGAAATTTCTGGCGGGATCCGACAGGCGTTTCTGGTGGTTCAATCGTGCGGACACTCCTCAACGGGGCAGCATTATGGAAATCTGACGGTGAATGCTATTTTTCCTGTGGGTTTTGTGTTACTTATTACAATTAGTTATTACTAAGATATTATCTTATTTAGTTATTTTTATAGTCATATTCGGAATTGGATTTTGGAATCGCATGAGGCATGTTCAGATCCGTTCAGCGTTTTGCTATTTTTCCTAAGAAGAGAAGCTGATGGAAAAGAAATCAAGCTCGCACATTCCGAACGTGGAGAAGCGCGAGACGAACAACCATATATCGCGTCAAGGAAGGTCGTGAGCAAATCTGCGAGCCACAGTCATAGCAGGCAAGTGTCGTTGCTAGCTTCTTTTAGTTTCTGAGCCGATTTCATTTTTAGGGCCCCATCGCTGGGACATCCTCTTGAGTGCGCGACTGTCTACATATCCCGAATACAAAACTCTGGGTTTGTATACTCACAAACTTCTTCGAATATGTAGCATTATCATTTGCAGGCTGTGATGGGAGGTATTCTACAAACGCTATTTATGTTTCGTATATTGCTATCAACTGAGCCAGGCCCATGACGGTTGCAGTTTTCCCCTCTATCGCAACCTATGTTCTCCTCTTGATCCATTAACGAAAGCTCGCCTCGCCCGTGTAGCAGATATCCCTAATATTTTTTCCTTCCTTGATAAAGGCCTCATACCAGGCCGCGTTCCGTGTTCTCCAAACATCGGCCCGTTCTTCCGACGCCTGTTTCTAACCTTGTCGTTGTGCTCAACCCCATCGCCTTCGGGCAGCTTGATTTTCTCGTCCTCTCGAGGGTAAGGTGATGCACGTGTGAAGCACCGTCTCTCATAGGCTACGAAAGCTTTCAGAGCTTGGCAAAACTCTTAGCTCTTTCACGGTTTCATGGACAGGTCCCCAACTCGCTGCGTTGACCTCAACTTTCTTGCACCAAAACCCGTCCAGTCAATCTCCGCGCCTTCATGTCTTCTGAGATCAGATCAAGACGGAGGCTCGAAGATCCTTTGGAACCATCCGACGCTTTCGGGCAGGAAATCCCCTCGCCTCAGACGGGGCTGCAGGTGGATGACGACATCCCGCAGAAAAAGATCAAGCGACAGAAGCTCAACTATCTGCAGGCTGTACCGATCGCGTTATTCGTGCTTGGCGTATTTTTTATCTTCCTATTGCTTGCGGCGTCCAACCTCATCGAGTTGTGCTCTCGAGCAGTGTTCTACAAGGTACGGAGAGCAAACCCTTCTACGAGGGTTGTGCTTTTTTGGAACGTTGCACTTCCACGTGTGCCCCTTCTGGGACTTACTGCAAGTCTCTGTCTCGTGAGACTTTTGCAAGCCCTGCGTCAAGCTATCGATGCTCGAGGCGCTTTTACTACACTTCTGGGCGACTTTTGTGCGGTGTTAGCTGTTAGAGATAAAATGCATATTCGCACTTTTGCCATCAAATGTGGCGTTTCCTGTCATAAGGAATGGTGGTCTTTTGACTTTTCGTCCTGTTACCAAGCATTGGGCGAAAGCGCGTAATTGATTTCTGTTCGCCGTAAATTTCGGCAATTCCAGGTGAATCCGGAGAACGTGGACCAGGAGCCAGTGGATATTTTCAAGGACTTCCGGTTCCACTGGCAGCGACCCCCGAAGGTTCCGAAGGGCCCGCGCTCCATTCCGCGAACAAGTCCCTTTGTGCGCAAGCCTTCGAAGGAGTCGGTGTGGAGCAAATCAAGCGTGATCTCCGCCTTTAAGGGAGTCGCTGCCTCCAACAAAAAGGTGCCTCTCCCCTTCCCCTCTCGCTGCATCGATCGCAGCTGGACTTGACAACCCTGTTTTTCAGCGCGGCCGCAATTGCTGGAGCCGGAGAGCAGTGAATTTCTACTGTATGTGCCCCTGAAAATGAAAAAATAACTCGGCGCCTCGTCGTGGAAACCTTAACATCCTGGGTTCTACCCGGAGAGAAGGCCTCCACATCCCCGGAAATAGGGGGAGTGGGTGAGCTCGAGGTGCTGGGGTCTTCCCGGGGAGCAGGTGGCCTCCGTATCCCGGAAACCCTCTCTCGACGACCTGCAGTCCAGCCAACTCACCGTGGAGCTCTTCCTCTCTTCTCAGGTTCTCACCATCCATTTGTGTCGGGGGCTAACACTGCACGTGTCCCAAGGGTCTGAGTAGACCTGCTCGCCTCCCAAGGGTTTGAGGAGGCAAGGGGGGGGCTAATACTCCTCGCGCCCCAAGGGTCTGAGGAGGCAAGGGGGGGGCTAATACTCCTCGCGTCCCAAGGGTCTGAGGAGGCAAGGCGGGGACTGCTGTTCTTGTTCTTGTACAGGATAATGACGGTGGATACTGTGGCCAGACGTGGAACCATGTTTCCGAGCAGTTCCCGCAGGAATTGGTGCGTATGTCCGTGAACTACATCGGCGGCGGTCCCAACCGGGACGAAGCCGACGGCTGCGTGGGCGGCTTCGTGGAGTGCGCAGCCAACCAGGCGCAGCTGTGTGCACAGAAGCACCTGCAGGGGCAAAAGAAGTTCATGGCCCTCCTTGAATGTCAGTCTAAGGCCCTGAAGATGGTCACTAAGAACTTCGACACATGCTTGAAACAGGTGCGCTGCAACGCTGCATGCAGCCTGTACGAGTCTACGGACTCTCGCGGTTTGTGGAGTCCCAGTCAGTAGGGGATCAGTCAATTCACTTCAGGTGTGCTCAGGGTACCGTGCGTTACGTGGATTTGGCCCACGCGCTTCTTCAGACAGATGTGCCGTCGTCACCTTCCGCACATATGTTTGCCGGGTTTGCTTTTGCGTGCTTGGAGCATAATCAGTCAGTGACAAGTGGCGTCGTGGAGCTCCTGTGCCGCCAGGTGGAGGCCACCACGCAGGAAACGCAGGACATCGCAGACTGCCGCGCCACTGGTGAGGGCATGCAGCTCTTCATTGACAGTGTCGAGTACTCGAAACAAGGCACGTGCCCATCCCACTTCTTTGTTCTCCTTTTTATCGCGCTGAACTCCCTGGTCGTGAGGTGCGCCATCTTTTTGCCCACATGGGGGCCCAAACTACTTCACGTCCAGCATCAAAGTAACCACGGGCCGCCTTCTGCTAAGTTCCGCCTTCTATTCTCAAACGCAGTCTAGAGGAGCTTACCTTAAGGCTGCTAGCCGCTTTGCTCAACTCCTGGAAGGACACTTGAGGGTGCTTGCCAGGCTTTGGGTGGGTAGACTATCGATGGATATGGCACGGGTGCAGTGAGGCTGCGCCAGAGTAGGTCGACGGGGGAGGCGGACAGAGGGGTTGTTCGCAAGAGAGGGTTCAGCGCTACAAGTGCAGGGCAACCAAAGGGCGTTGTGTGTTGGCTGGTGGTGCATGAGCTCACAGGGGGCCGGCGGGGGGACTTGGGGACTATGCCAGCTATTCCCTTCAACAAGCACCGTCGAGGCTGCATAATGCGGATACTGGATCGCCATGGGACGGAGAAAGAGCGATGCACACGAGAGAAGGGCATTTACCAAGAGAGCCGATGCACATATCTGAACATGAACCCGGTCCCTGGCTTTGTATTCCAGCTGTGCAAGCATCTTTCAGACTTCTCGATGCTGGTCAACATTTGCGAGCCTCTCTTTGCTGGAAAGAGGGTGGAGCACGATGACTCAGGGCTCGAGACTCTCCGGGTCTAAGCCAGAAGTGCATTGATATAACAAGGACATGAAGCAACCACTGACTTAAGGCGAGACTACTGAGGAACAGCAATCTTCTCGGCTTTAAGCACCAAATCTTTCGATTGCATCCAACTCGAAATGTGGAGTCTCACTCGTGCACTCTGAGCCCTGTGAATCTTTTACCTACGAAGAATCGGAAATTGTCATTTGATTGAATGAATATGCACTTCTTCATCCCTGCCATGCATAGTAATATTGATCGTTCCACAATTCCCTTTGATAGCGTTGTTGTTGGGCAGGGCACTTGCACGCGTTAACAAACGAATCCACTAAAATGTGGTAATTACTCAAAGGCTCTCAAACTTTTATTTTCCCAACAAATTGTGGGGGGGGGAGATCTTGTTATTGATTCATTTCGTACCAATGTCTAGTGCTCTCCAACTATAATGTTCCAACTAGCATACGAGTGCTCAGCGCCTCATCCTGATTTGAAAGTGATGGAAGCGCGAAAGGGCTTTGCCCATAGATGAGCACTGTGAAAGGAGTAAGGGCTTTTGAGGTTTGGTTGTGTAGGTGGGGTTGAGCAACGGTTCTGCGACTCTCTAGGGAGAATTTCGTATCCCCCAGAGGCAGAATGTAAGTTCTAGGGGTGGTGGGGGACGGAGCACACGCTAGACTCGGAATAACCCCACTGTTCAACGCCGGAAAATGTTGGGGACATTTGAAAATTCGCGCCTGCGGCGCATAAAAATATCACATGTAAGGCAATAGCGTGGAGCAACCGCATCTCGCAACCCCCTCGGCTACCCGCCCGCACCGGCGTGATGGTGGTATCGTGGGGCACTCCCGCCCCCCCCCGGGCTATCAATCCTCGGAAGCTCTAATTGCGAGCGGTTGAGGCCCTCAAGCCTCTCTACTCTCTTTCCACCAATAGTCAACCACAGAGCGCTAATCTCCTAGCTCGAAGAGCTTAGAAAAGATAAAGTCCAGTAAATGGATTACTAAGAAACAACTACATATCGGCGAACATCACCTCGTCTGTCGTAACTCTCGAATCGCGGCAGGCGTTCCAAGCTAAAGCGAAGAATTGAATTCCGAGCGTGCCACAAGGTGCGGGCATACTCAAACAAGATACCCGGAGAGCTTCGAAATAAAATTACACGCTAAACAATGAAATGCCCAAACGAGCATGATGCGGGACCACAACCTATACTGTCGAAACCATGGTATGGTATGTTGGGGCAACGAAGGGTGCTGCAGCAAATTTCCCGACCGCCCTGCCCGGGAGTCCCGTTGTCACAACTTTGGTAACGTGCTGATGAATACGAGCGTAGTCCGTACCTCGCGATGTTGAATGCAGGAAGAGTTGTTGGCCGCGCCGCACCAACGCACAGACACCTTCCGCGTGGTTGACGACATGATCTGGCGAGTCGCAGAAGCTCATTGCCAGCTGGTGTTGTCGTGTGACCCTCCCCTACCTCCGTGAGATAATGATGCCCGAGGCGCACGAGTCTCGTGTTGCAGGACATACAGGGCGGGATATTAAAGACCCTTGCCCGGATAGTTCGGCGCTTTGGTGGTCCCGCATGAGCAAGGAAGTCACCGATTGGGCGGTTTGGTCCCGCTCCTGCGCTTGATATATGCCAGCAAACCCACCCGAGGAACAGCTATCCAGATGGTCAGCTGCACCCCCTCCATCCACGACGGATCCCCTTCAGGTAGGCTATCGCGGGTGGTCAGCATTGACTTCGTCACGGGACTGCCGCGCACAGAACGGGGACGTGCATGACGCCTTTGCCACGTTCACGGACATAAGTTGTCCAAAATGGTGCACGTACTCCCCATGCTGCATTCCGACAGCTCCGCGGAGCAAGTGGCACGCATGTACTTCGACCGATGGTTGGCGTTTGCACGGAGCTCCCATGAAGATTGCTTGTGACCGTGGACTCCCGCTTTCGTGACGCCTTTCATATGGAGCTCCATCGCCCTATGGGGGTGCAAGGGGCCTCCACCACCCCCATCCACAAGGAGACGGCCAGGCAGAGCACACGAACCATCGCACTGAAACGCGTGTCGCGTGCCTACGTGGACGCCAACCAGTAGGACTGGGATTTGTGGTGCACCCCAGTGAAGTATGCCATCAGCGACTCCAGGTCCGCCGTTACTAGCTTCACCCCCTTTGAGCTTTGCTATGGACATGCTCCAACATCACAGCTCGACTTCTTTGTAGAAGCTACATTGACCTCTCGTAGGGTCCGCGCCAAAGGGGGAGGGGAAACGCAGTGAAAAAAGGTAGGGCCCACGAGACCGCCCGGCAGTTCGTCCAGCATTTGCAAACAGCCCGTGGCAGAGTGCTAGTCGGTGGCCCAGCAGCAACAGGCGGTCTACAACGTAATTTGCCCAATGTGTATTTATCTTATACAACTTTTAGTAGTATAATTATGCGTCACGATGACTGGAAAATCGTTATCGTCACCGTTGAAATTGTAATATGACAAACAGAAAACGAATTTTCACCATCGGATTCGTCTGATGACTTTGGGTAACGCTAAACCGTTCCTCACACCATACACGTGTACATGGCGTGAGCTGGCACTTGCAGGTTCTGCGGGGTAAGTCAAGCTTCGCGCGCCGCGTCGAATGGTGGGGAGGGGTTTTTCTGGGTCCCATCCAATAATAATATAACATTTACGCTGAGAATAATGACAATGCCATGAGTCCGCTGTAATCCTGCAAGCAGGCAACTGTAGAACAGAGGGAGCTGAAATCATCCTCATAGCGCGCCCCAAAGGGCTCATCTAGGTCGGATCAACCTAGGAAACCGCGGCATGGCAAAACTACGCAGAGCGCTAAAAAGGTCGTGCCGGCGGAGAAGCAGCAGAGGAGGTGGAAGTGGAGCGAGGCTGCATCTGTGATGGAAAAAGAGGGCGGAAGCGAGGCGGAGGAAGGGCGGTGGTGGAGGGTCGGGAAGGCGGGGGCGGAGGGGCGGAGGGTGGGGGTGGAGGGCTAAGGTAGGAGGGGGGGACCCTCCTACCTAAGGGTCCCATCCAATAGTAGTGTAGAGCGGAACCCTACGTTTATGGGGGACTGGTCAATGGCGGGAATTAGTCAATGGGCGCAGCATCTGAGAAGATCCTCCCCATACATCTTTCTAACCGAGCGTATTTGGTAGATATATAACATACAACCCTCAGGAATATCATGTTTCAGTGTGTATTGTGGAGGACACCCATGTACCTTGTAGGGTTTCACAAGATGCTCTCGTGCTTGATTGCCGCAACGGTCAACCACGAGGGAATCATGGGCTACGAAAAACTGGACAACACGTATGTGACATGTATGCCACATACGTGTGTCCCAGCCAGTCCACTGCGCGACGTGAGTGAGGCTCTTTGTTCACTCTTCCGGGCATCTGGGGTTGAGGGCATGGCTACGGTCATCTGGGGTTGAGGGCCTGTAAGGGGATGCACCGGATGACATCCACTTAAAGGCCGACAACAACACAGCAAGTGCTTCGTGCTAAAACCCGTGAAACATATGTTATGCGTGCAGGAAGCGTGAGGGTGAATGGAAGATTTTTCACCCGAAAATGCCTTTCCGCGAGTTGAAGAACGAATGAACCAAATCCCACCGCGTCTAAAGACGTCTTGCGCTGTCAACTTGAAGGCTCTGAGTGTACCTGTGATATGCTATGCGTTATGTTGACACATGGTTATCATATACTCGTGCTCAGTAGGCAGCAGTAACACTACCGCCTTCCGCCGCCTTGTTTGCAACCTTACTGTGAAATGTTTTGAGTTATAAAGGTTTGGCATAGTATTTTTGAGATTCTGCCTGAATCGTGATTCTGTATGCGTCCGATGGAAAAGCATGATCTAAATACGGTTCGATCAAATATATAGGAGACCCGAATAGTCTAGAACGATTCGATTATATCGGGCTTAGATGGTCATGCTGATGATGAGAGTGTTCATTACAATCGAATTACGTTGTACGGTCTAGCATGATGCCCGTCATCGACATCGCCGGTATGCCGTAGGGGACATGGGGAGCGCCTATTCAACCCCCGCTGGGTACATGTCATACTCGAGCGGCCAGTTTTCGTCATGGCATCTCTCGTTTCGTTTCATTTCGTTTCGGTACAAAACGAACCGTGACACTCCTCGAGAAGGAGGAATCTGGAATGCGAATGCAGCGTTTGCATCTCGCTTATTAATTGCTAATATACAAAAACAAAACCCAGCGCCTGCGTCTCGCCCTCCCTGTCCCAGGGGAATTCCCAGGAGTAAACTATTATCCTCTATTATCTTGAGGAATCATATATTCAGATATACTATTTAACATAAACCCAGACAGCAAGAGTTATATCATTTGCTGTCCAAGTCTGAGAGACCAACTCTGTTGCCTCTCTTTATTCTCTCCTCTGAGCTCACAGATTATTTTCCCCAACTGTTCGCTCAGGCAATGTCACATCCACTCACTAATTTCCCTAATAGTTCGCTACTCTTATTCTCATCGAAATCAGACCCCCCTACTATGGGTGTCTCAGCAGATACGTCGTGCCTCCTGGCACAACTCTCCCCCCGTTAGGAGTGGACTTTCCCCTGAAACCACGACTAAAGCATAATCACACATACAATAGCGTACAGGGATCTCGTGATTCCTCTGCTCATCAGCGTAGCAGAAGGGCTTCACCAAGGATCACGCTGCCAAGTGCCAACGCTCATCCCGGATTCACCCAACCGCACACAACCGATATCTAAGGCAGGTCTTCAGTCTTCGTCTTCTCCTTCGAAACTCTGCTTGCCGTAGATCGGTTACACTCGGTCCAAGGGTTATGACCGTAACATCGTTTACTTTCCTGCGCCTCCAAAAGTCAAGTGCTGGAACAGATGCCGCAGTAGACCCTCTGGAACTGGATACACTGCGTGTGACTTCTGCATCCCCTTCCGATGACTACTCGGTCCCAGTTGTGCAGTATCAGGGTGAACTCCTGTTGCACGTCGATGCGAACAAGGAGTCGCTGCTGAGCATTGCAGTAAGGGTTTGGGCGGAGGCGAGCTCGTCCATATACACGTAGGTTTCATGTATCGTTTCCCATACATGCAGTAGGTGCAAGTGAGGGGCGCCGGTAAATGGCTCATTACTGGCCTGAAACGCAGGGCGTCAGGGTAACGGCCCATCGGGTTCTCCACAAACCAGTGTCGAGGACGGAGATACTCGATGATGTCTAGGGTGCGTTGTACGCACGCGTCCGCTGTGACGAAATCGGGCGGACCTCCAGTGGTGCGGGCCTGACTGTACTGGGTACAAGGGGGGCTTGCCCATACCACGTCGAAGTACCCTGGGGGATATCTCCAATAATCCCAGCTCTCAATGGCCGTCACGTGAGTCGGCCGCCAAAGCGGGTCAGCGTCCAGAGTTACCGATTTCGAGGCTGGGAAGCAGCGGGCAAACTCCTTTTCCACGGAGCCTGTTCCACTGAACAATACCAATATCCGTACTGGCCGGGTATCAAGTGCAGCGAGGGTAGTGACATAGGTGACCTCGCCCTCTCTCGTCATTCCACGTTGTTCCCAAGGAAGGCATTCGTCGGTGGGGTTCTCAAACTCCTCCTCCCAGGGTCTCACCAACAGGTAGGCTAAAGAGGCACCTGACGCCACCGCAGCAGAACTGGGTGTATCACGGCGTTGCTCTCGACGACGTAATGCAGCGTCACGTACCTGGCCCTCCATGGCCAGACGTTCGGTCTCAAAGTCCTTAAGTTGCTGCAGAGGTGCTCCACGCTCCAGCTTGTCTCGAGTCCTCCACGAATCGTGAGCCTTTGAGTAGCCCGTCCAGCGTACCTTCCATTCCACAATCTCCTTTCCTCGGGAGATGCGAACTCGTCGAGCCAGAATGCGATCCACATGGGCCTCGCGCGTTGTCCATCAACTATCACCGCCTCTGGGATTGCTGGCTGTCGGCGTGACGCGAACGCATCTGCCCCTCCCACGTATGGCTTCAGTCGATGTTGTGCGAACACATCATGTATACGCCAGCGTGGGGGGAGCTGCAGTCGATAAGCCACCGGAGCACCTCGGTCTGCCTCCGGAAGACCCGCCTGCATGTCACTGTAGAACCGCTCCGTTACCGCCAACGGCCCATGCCAGCGCTTGCTGAGCTTCCTGCAAAGGGACCTGTCCATGAGCTTCTCCGTGAGGTGCTTGGCTTCTACCCAGACGAGGTCCCCCACCGCATACTCCCGCTGCCCATGGCGCTGATCGAAGAGATCTCGCTGCCGCTGCTGTGCCAACTCCAGTCTACCCCGCGCGTCCCGCAGCTGCGACGAAAAACGAAACGCCCATTCATGTGCAGTCCCCACCCCTCCTTTGCGTCGCCCATCGGTAGACTGGGCAGCTTCTAGAAACATGTCAAGCTGTGACATGGGTGACACACCATAGCACAACTCGAAGGGGGTGAAACCGGTCACGTCACTGCGCGAGTCGTTGATAGCAAACTCGACGTTGGTGGCGCACAGGTCCCAGTCCTCCGGATTATCATCGACGAAGGAGCGAAGCATATCCTCCACGACCCGGTTGGTGTGCTCCGCTTGACCATCAGATCGGGGGTTGTAAGGGGTGGTCATCGCCACCTTGACCCCCATCAACCGCATCAGCTCTTTCCAGAACGCGTCTTGGAAGCGTGGGTCCCGGTCGCTGACAATTTGCATAGGCGCGCCATGCTGCCTCCACACGGTGTCGAAGTAGATGCGAGCAATAGTGGCTGCCGAGCTGTCCCCGAAGTTAATGGGGACCACGTGGACCATCTTCGAGAGCTTACAGGTGAAGGCGACGAACGCGTCGTTCCCTTGCTCGGTCAAAGGTAGACCGGTGACAAAGTCCACACCCACGTCCTGCCAGTTTCGCGACGGGATCGAATGCGGGTTAAGCAGTCCATCAGGGTATGACGATCGGGGTTTCACAGCCTGGCAAGTGGGGCAGGACGCCACCCAAGCCCCCACATCATCCGAGGCGTTCTTCCACCAGAATCGACGAAGAACCCTTTCAAGTGTCTTGTCGCGCCCTGTGTGACCCGCTGCCAGGGAGTCGTGGGCTTCGCGGAACACAATCTCCCGGAGGGGTGAGTCCTCACCCAGGACCAGCTGGTAGTGCCCCGCAGCTACCCGCCACAGCACTTCGCCAACAATGCAGAAGTGCTTCGTGCTGTGATGGGGAGCTGAATGCACTTGCTCCCGCAGAGTACGAAGGGGCCCGTCTCGGCTGTACTCGTCCCGCAGGGCCTCAAGGCAATCTCCTCCAGAAACTGTGCCCTGCGCGTCCCGCATCTTTGACGCCTTGCCTGCATCAACAATTGGCGGGGGCACTCGCTGGTGTCGAATCCTCTGCGGTCTCGACCTCGAGGGTGGATCATACACCACCAGCATTGGCCATGGGAGGTCCTGCAGCACTCCATCTGTTCCCTTAAACAGTTGGGTGGGATTTCCCTGAGAGTCATGTGTGGGGATGACCTCCTCAATACGCATCCCCGCGCGTCTGAAAAGCTTCCTCCACTGCGGCATGCGCGACTGTAGGTCCGGCAGCAGGAACACTGCAGAGGTGTTCTCGGGATCTTGCCGCCACTCATGCACGTAGGTGCGGAGTACAGCCTCGATGGTGAGATGGTCGCTGTCATGTGGGGGGCTGCACCACACGTGAAGTCCTCTCCACTGCTCCTTTAGGCAGTTTCCCCAGTATTTGTCCACCAGCTGACCGCGGCCTTTTGGTCCGCAACAGGCATCCACGTCGAACTTCCCGTATTTCGACTGTAGCCGTTCGAACAATGCCTGGTGGCTACTACCCAAATTCAAAGTCCTACCATAAGGACCTACGTGCAAATGTGTTTTCCTCGCATAAACATCACGTAATTGGTTCAACGTGCGATCACCCATCCTATTTATGAGTCAAATGAATATTTCAAGTTGTGGGTGCATGCATAGGGTGACCTTTGGAGTGCTTAAATTGCGCACGCTTTGGTGGTGTTTTTTTTTCAAATTTCAGCAAAAAAAGCTAGGTCCTACCATAAGGACCTACATTTAAGCCCGGCTATCCGCTTCACAATAGGTCCTGCGAAATTTTCGAGACCTATTTCGTCAAGTTCTCGAGCTGCTCTTTCCGTAGTGTCTTGTCAAAAATTCCATCCGAGTTCATCTTGGCCCTCAAAATAGTGGTTGAAGCAGCATTGGCTGTCAAAGCTGGAAAAGGCACTAAATCGCCCAAAATAATAATGCCCTTCGTCCGGCTCAACGATGAATACACGCCAAAATATCGCACATTCTGCCTCTGTAGATGGCTCGAAAATTCAATTATTGTGTCTATATGGCTACAATAGCGAGGTAATAGTGTGTAAGCGGCATGTGCGCATTCAATATAGCATCCCCGACTTCAGACCAAAGCCAAAATTGACTCTTAAATTTTATGACATTTGTCTAAAAATGATGGGACAGGTTGATTGGGGTGCAGCTAGATGTCCGCTATGAGGTTATCGACTTGTGCTCTATTCTAAACATGATTGTATATAGTAGTGTGACGGTGCTACTGGATCATTGGACGCATGCTCAGCCTCCATAGTCTGTCGGCGAAAAATTATGAAAGATGTGCTATTTTTAAAGAGATTTTTGGCTTTAGAAAAGTTCTCGACGATTTTTTACGCTACCCGTGCCTAATACGGGTAGTGTACGTAGCATCCCGTTTGGGTTAAAACTCGGCAAGTGGGAAAAAGGGGACTGAGTTCAGGTCCTAAATATGCCATAAATGGCTACTGCCCGGCGGTCCTTGTGGGAGGACCCAAATCGCGTTCGGTCCTCCCACAAGGACCGGCTTTGCGGGGATTTTTTTAACCATCTTTTTGTGGTACCTATTGACTACCCTCTGAGTTTTAGCATATACAGGACCTAAACTAAGTGGGAACATATGCCATATACAATATATGTTCATATACTCACGATATCCAATGCATTTGTATCATGCACCCTATCATTTTTGAGTTTCAACCTTTGGAGGGCATTCAAAAACATGGCATGTCACTCAAATATTTTTATACAATTGAATTCCGAGCTGAATCATCCCGTCAGGCAGTAAAATTTTATCCTAACACTATACCCAATCATGCTTGCCACATTTTGCATGTTGGCATTTTCATATTGCACTGGCAGATATGTAACTTTTGGGTTTGGGTCCGAAACCCCGATTATAAGGTCGATTTTATCATTGTATTTCTAGCCAAGTGTAAAGTTCTAGATGCCTGACAACATATGCATTTAACCGTTTTACGCCCTGTCACGTCGCAGTCATCATATATACCTATCAAATGATTTTTAGAATGCTTAACATCATCGATACATATTAATGTCTGCCTTGTGCGCGGCAATGAGGTTCCATCTATATACAAAATCTTGATGGCAAATTTCACCCAAGTCGGTGTTTTTGTGGGTGCATGACATTGCGAGGGATATATCCCGCAGTATTATGGATTCCGAAGATGGTGTACATTGTAGAGGGCACGAATGGGTCATGTTACAGTATATTTCATGTGCAGTGGGCGCCAGGAAGGCCACTTAGTGAGCGTAGGTAGCTTGGAATAATCCGGTCCTTGTGGGAGGACCGGCCTTTTTATTTAATTTCGAGCGGTTTCACGCCCACTTTTCAATGACGTAAATCACATAGCTACACCGAGTATACCACCCAACATAAGTTTTTAGATAATTATCGGACACCTAAATATGACCCCAAAGCACTCATTTATGGACTATATCGAAAAAACGTGGCCTATGGCCCAAATTCACTTCGGTCCTTGTGGGAGGACCGGACCTTCGGGCAGTAGCCATAAAGCGGAGGGTAGCCATTCACGATACCAATAGGACACCTTAAAAGATTATTGAAAAAGTGGTCCTTATGGTAGGACCTACAGCGTTCTAGGTCCTACCGTAAGGACCATCGGGTAGTAGCCACTGGTGCAACCGCCCCGTCGCTTCCCTCCGCGATTGAGACGCGCTCTTCGCAGGGGGCTTCCTCGTCCTGGGGGCGTCAGTCAGAACCACCGTCGGAGGTGTCGCCGGCTTTACTGCCTCTTGCTGGGGCGGCGATTTGGTGTTCGACCGCGAGCGAGAGGTCACCGTGCCGCTGGGGCGCTCCATAGGGACCTTGGCTGACACCTGCGGCGGAGTTTGTGCAGGCGCTATTATGGGTGCCTGGCACCCCGACGTCCCTCCCGCAGGAGGTAACCCAGTTTTTGACCGGGTGCGTGAGGCCACCACGCCACAAGGTTGCTCTGAGGCCTCCGCTGGCATTTCCAATGCCGCCTTTCCTGGTAGCTTGGACCGTCCCTTTGCGCGAAGGGACTTGAAGGCCCCCCGAAGAGCCCTTGCACTCTTCTTCAGGGAAGCACGCTGAAACGCCAGCGTCGCCCCTCTCGTGGGGGGCGCTGTGACCTCCGTCAGGTGGTCCGCGCCGGGGTGCTCAGTTTGCACCCCTCCAACATCTGATGTGACCTCCGTCGGGAGATCCGCGCCAGGGTGCTGCATCTGCACCCCTCCAGCGTCTGATGTGACCTCCGTCGGGAGATCCGCGCCAGGGTGCTGCATCTGCACCCCTCCAGCGTCTGATGTGACCTCCGTCGGGAGATCCGCGCCAGGGTGCTGCATCTGCACCCCTCCAGCGTCTGATGTGACCTCCGTGGGGAGATCCGCGCCAGGGTGCTGCATCTGCACCCCTCCAGCGTCTGATGTGACCTCCGTGGGGAGATCCGCGCCAGGGTGCTGCGTCTGCACCCCCCCAGCACCCGCTGCAACCTCTATTGGGAGGTCCTCGCAATGGTGCGGGGCTCGAAGCTCCTTGGCGCCAAGTTGGGACTCCATAGCCAACTCCGCCAGCTGCAGAGTGTCCACCGCGTCCAACCAGCTGTTCACCTCAGCAAGCTGGGTCAGGGTGCCCAAGGCTGGGCCCTCCTCAAAGAGGTCGGAGGTGTCCAACACAGAGAGGGGGTCTTTCGGGAGGTCCGACTTAGCGTCGAGAATGCCGGCCTCCTTCAAGCCCTCCCGAGGTGTCTTCGCTGAGTAGTCGGGTCGCCGTGACAAGGCGTCTGGAACCAGTAGCAGGGCCCCTTTCACGTACTCCATGCGGGGGACCCCCACCTCCACGAGATCCATGTACCATCGTGCCTGCCGCCGACTCAGCTCCCTCCCCGGCTCCATCAGCCATTCCAGTGGCCGGTGGTCGCCTTGCAGCTTGAAGGCGGTGAAGATCAGGTAGTGCCGCCAGGTCACCGTGGTGCAATGGTGAAGTCCGCAGAGCTCCCTCTCGCCCGTGTGGTAGTTCTGCTCAGCCGCGGAGAACTGCCGGCTCTCCGTCGTAGGCTATCACCTTAAGTCCTTCACCACAGTCCTGCATCAGGACTCCACCCAGCGCCACCCCACTCGCGTCGGTCTGCACCACGAAGGGGGCTGATCCGTCCGCTGCGGCCTTCACGTTCGGCAGGGCCAGAACGGGGGCGTCCACCAGTGCTGCTTTCAGCTCTTCGAAGGCCCACTGCTGCTCAGGGCCCCATCTCCACTCCACCTCGTTCTTGGTGAGCATGGTGAGGGGCTGCGCGATGTCGGAGAAACAGTGAATGAACCGACGATAATAACCGGCTAGGCCCAGGAACTGCCGGACGTGAGTGACATTCTCCAGCGCCGGCCAGTCGCGCACTGCCGCCACCTTGTCGTGCTGCGGCTTGCAGCCCTCGCTGGACAGGGTGTGCCCAAGAAACCTCAAAGACTCCTTCAGCATCTGCGCCTTAGAGGCCTTGAGGTATACTCCTTTCTCGCGACAGGTCTGAAGGAAGGTACGGACGTTGTCGTAGTGTTCTTGGACTCCACCCTTCGAGAACACCACCACATCGTCGATGAAGATTCGGACGAAAGGTAAGTGTCCTAAGGCTCTCTGCATCCTCCGCTGGTACTGTGACGGGGAATTCTGCAATCCCTGTGGCATCACCAGCCACTCGTAGGAGCCCATCTGGGTGGTGAATGCTGTCTTCTCCACGTCTTCCTCAGCCATGGGGACTTGCCAGAATCCATCCACGGCGTCGAAGGAGGAGAAGTGGGTGGCACCCTGCATCTCGTCGAACATCAACTGAATGTCCGGCAGCGGGTACCGATCTCTCACTGTTTGAGAGTTCAGCTGGCGGTAGTCCACCACCAGGCGCAGCGTGTTAGGCTGGCCCGGTTTGGGTACCATGAGACATGGTGCCGCGTAAGGACTGGATGAGGGTCTGATGTAGCCCTTTTCCACCAGCTGCTCGATGCGTTCCCGCAGTTGCCGAAGCTCTTCCACGGACATGCGGTAGGGACGGCGAAATGGAGGTCCTCCCTCCTTGTCTGGATTAAGGGTGACTCTGGCCTCATCCTCCATCGACCGCCGCAGTTTGGACATCATGGGGAGGGCGTCACGCAGCTCCTCGGAGAACTCCTCGAAGAGTGCCCGGAACTTCTCCTTCCAGCGGGGTGCCACCTTGGCGTCCCTCGTGTCCTGTGGGATGTCTTTGGCGGTGCCCCCAGTATCCGGGGGTTCCAGCTTCACCTGGGTGCTGGCCACAGGCTTCGCATCAGCTGCAGTGTCCACCGAGAGGCATACTGCTTCGGCCTCGACCGCGAGGAGTTCCGCGTCGGGATGATCCCCGGCTGCAGTAGCAGCGTAGGCCGAATCGTGCTCGCTGCCGTCCCTGCGCGCCATCATAAGCCACGCCGGCTGAGCGGAGGCGTCGCCCGTGAGCCTCTGCGTCTCTGCGTACAGGAGGTGTTTACGCAGCTGCACAGCCGTCAGGAAGACCTCATCGATGAGTCCAGCACAGTTGTCTCCGCGTCCACCAGCACTTTTACCCGGGTTGCAGCCGGCGATGGTCACGAGCTCTTTACCCCCCCCCCTTCGTTCTGCGCGCGAAGGACACGGAGCCGTGACCGGCGTAATCCAGCATGATGGGAGAAAGGCTACGCAACCATTTCCCCCCCCAGCACCACGTCCACTCGGATCCCGAGTGGCAACACCCGCATGGCCATGGCCGACTCATTATAGGTGGAGCCCGCTGCGGTGGGGGCCGTGAACTTCGAGTAGGCCACAGCCCCTGTGGTCTTCACCGACCCGTCCGATAGTGTGACCTTCATCCGCGGGCCCTGCCGTACGCGTAGGCCACAACGTCGTACGCAGTCTTCAGACACGAAGTTGTCCGAGGCACCGGAGTCCACGAGTACCTTGACAAGCTTGCCACGCAGATACGCGTAGATGACTAACAGCAGCGCTCCTTCCTCATCATGAGCCGCAGCGAGCTGAGATGCCCACAGCACACCCCCGTCACGTAGGATGCGCTTGCAACGGCCGACACCCATGCTCGTGTCGTTGTCACCCCCACACGCTTCATCACCATCATTGTCGTCATCATTATCCTCCGTCAGTGGGTGACTGCGCATGCTTTCTTCCTCAGTATCTTCCTGCAGCCGGGGTGAGTATTCAGTGCGTGAATCTCCTCTGGGGCCCCAGCTTTTGCCAGCTGCTGGGTCATGCTGTCCTCGACCCCACCAGCGTCCGGCGCTGGCGGGTCTGCACTCCGCTGCTGGCCCCTGTCTGCAGCCATTTGCTGGGTCAAATTGTCCTCCAGGTGCTCCGGAGACTCGCTCATTGGTCCACCCTCCAGTACTTCGTCAGGAGTCACGGAATCGGGCGGTGTAACCTCAATTGGCTGCTGCTCCGGCTGCTCGCCAAAGAGATCCGCCCTCACCTCTGCAGGAGTCACCGCCGACTGCCTCTCACGGTACTGGTGCACCCTGTACAAGATGCACCATGCATCCGGCATCCCGGGGATGTCCCCCCCTGTGCCAGGGATGGTCCCCGTGGCCGAAACAGAAGCCGCGGGCACCCCCACGGAGTTTCCACCAACATCCCCCGTAGCCCAAGGGTAGGGGGGCGAGTCCATGACGGCCAGCGATTCCTCCGCCGGCATCCCACGCTGTCGGCCGCGCCAGCGCAGAAGGCCCTCCGCTTCCCACGCGCGGTGCCCTATCGGGGCATCCTGCTTCAGGGCGTCAGCCTGCTCCGCCGGAGTCATCTCGTCCCACGCAAGGGATAGATCGTGGGCCCGTGTCTCCGCCAGGTCCAGTGCCCGAACCTGCTGGGAGTCGTTGCACATCCCACGTGACCTCGAAGGGCCCTGCAACAGTGCCGACACGTGCTCGACCATGCGCTGTTGCCGCGTCGGCAGTGGCAGCGTGCCCAACGGAGTGTGGTGGGCCGGGGCTTGCTTCTGCAGGCACATCAGGTCCACCTCATTCCTGAAGTTGTCCAGCTCGCACCGTCTCTTGTACCTCCGAGCTGGCGCGGCAGACGACCTCATGCCACGACCTTGTTGCATCCGTTCCAGTGCAGTACGGATCCCCGTCGTCGACTTGCGCTTCAGGCTTTTGCGCAGTCGCATCATCAACACTTCCATGGAAAGCGCCCCCGCTGGCCGCCTGAAGTGCCAAGCATTCAAACGGTCAGACACTGCGGCCAAGCAGGGCCTGTAGATACCCTCGTAGGCCCAGGGTTCTAGTACGGAGTAGTGCTCAGGCATGGGGTCGTCGATGATGGGGTTTACCCCCGCCGCTGCGGGAGCCGGTTGAGGGGCTTCGGCAAGAGAGCGACGTCCAGTGTCACTTTCTGGCCCCTCAGCCGAAAGGGTCCTCAGACCCTATTGCCGATCCGAGTCGGCCGGCAACTCGCCGGCTGCCGGGGACGCCCGCTGCGCCTCAATGATGCCCTCCACCAGATCTGTACAATCAGTGAGAGCCGCCAACTCTAGAACAGCGTTGACGTCTGCGGCCGCAAGGGCCTCCACTTCTCCCCGCAGCTCCGCCGGTGCCCACGAGATGTCCTCGTCGTGTGCCATGGCGAAGAACATAGCGGCCACCTGCCGCCTGTCTCGAGACAACCTTTTAGGAGCGTTCGCCTTCCACGCAGCCAGCTTGGGCGCGTCCTTGCAATCCCGCACCAGATGTCCACGCCTTCCACACGCGTAGCACTACTCCCGTGTCTCTGGAGCCGGGAGGCCAGGTGGAGCACCAGGAAGGGGCAGTCCAGGTGGAGGAGGAGGTGTGGATGCCGCGGCCAGCTCGAGCTCAGACTCCGTCAGTGCATTCAGGGCACGTCCTCGACGTTGCTGCCAGAAAGGTGCAGAAGGTGCTGGGGCTCTTCTGCTGGCTGCGTCCGCCGCCTTGGATGCCTTGCTCGCCTCGATGTCACTGGCGAACTCGAGCACCTTGAGAACAGCCGAGGTAACGCCTCGGCTGTGCCCTTCAGCACGTGCCCGATCCTCCCACTCCCCTGGATCATTGAGGTCCAGGTTCACCCTCCTCATTTCCAGCCCCACCTTGCTGTGGTGCACCAACCCCCGCCAGAAGTGGTGGCCGAAATCCTCGTCGGAGACGGGCACACAACCAGGCACTACCTTGGCCAGGAAGTTCACGGTGCGCTGTCGCGCAGACAGTCGCGAGTGGTAAGCGTTGGCCGTCTCCTTGCTCGACTGTCTTCGGGTGAGTCCATCACGCAGCGTCTGCAACTTCTCGATGGCCAGCAGGCTGAGGGCCAGGTCCCCGAAGAATATGTCAGCGTCAGCGTACCGCTGTATCCACCCCGCTGACGTGCCGACACCTGCCGCGGCCTTCTCCACAAACACCCGCTCACCGGGTGTAATTATATATTCATAATTGCTGCTCACCTCGCAAGCACTCCTCCGCCACAATCCACATGATGTCAGGGACGGCGGTAATGTATCCCTCACCGGTGCAGCTAGCTTGGCGGCACGCCCTCATCACCAGCTTGTTGTCCAGCAAGTTCTGGACCTTTCGAGAGAAGGCCTCCAGCTGGTTGACCTTGTCGTCTTCGGACAAATTCCCTTCTGAAGGGAACTTCGGCAGCTTGTTCACGAGCTTCAGCAGCGCGTTCTCCACCTTCTGCTCGCCGATGAGGTCACGGCTGCTGGGCTCTCCCGCGGTGGACGATGAAGTAGCTGCAGGGGTAAATGTTGCTGCGTTAGGTGAAAGATGAGGTCGAGGGTGACGTGAACCAAGGCCAGTCGGAGCCGTCGCAGGCGCGGGGGTCGTCGGATGATGCACAGAGGTGGGGGCTGCCGTCAGAGCTAGAAAATGGGCTCGACCATCAGATGGAGGCGGGGTTGGAGTCGGCGTATGAGTTGACCGTGACTGCAGCTGCCGATACCACTCCGACTGCTCCACCTCGGTTCATGCTGTAAGACAGTCGGGATCCAGGAGGTGCATCTCGGACTCAGGGGTACTGGAGACGTGCTTCCATTCCGGGCGGGGGTGTCCTGAGCCCGCAGGCCTACTGCGGTATGCCAGAAGGGCCGCGTCCACCACGCCCCGGTCCACCACCCACGCATGCGTCTCCATCTCCGGGGTCATCAGCATGACTGGTGGCTGTGCCACAGTGCCCCCCATGTCAAGGTACTCCCTCAGTGATACCCCCAGCAAGAGGATAGCCTTGTAGAAGAGGTCAAGGCCACCATCTGCAGCCGATCTGACCGTGGCCATCGGCATTCCGAGTCCGAGGTATCCAGTGTCCCCCCAAGGCTGCGGTACCCACAGAGTGTGGCCATCTCGTGTGGCCAGTAGGGCCCGCCCTCGATGCCCACCTCGACCAGAAGGAGGGGGAGGGGGAGGTCTCCCTGGTGACCCGTCACGACCTCCACCATCATGCTCTGGTGCTGGCAACGCAAGCGTGCTACCAGGAGGAGGAGGAGGTGGCGGTGGCGGTAGCCCACTGGGCATTGGGAGTGGCACCGCGGGTGGCAAGGGAGCAGCTGTCGGAGGTCCGGGTGGTGCACATCCCCCATCGCCACCTCCAAGTGCTGGTACAGCAGGGTCATGTGCAGGGGGAGGCAGCTCCGCTGAGGGCCCGCCAGGCGTCACTCCACCAGGACCATCAGGGGTCCCGTTCGCCTCACGGAAGTTCACATGTCGAACGTCAGCTGTCGAGTCAGTGCCTGGGGTGTGGTCAGCAGGGGTTCCTTCACCAGACCCGAGAACCACCACCGTCTCCAGGGCCTGCCTTCGTAGCCGGGCCAGTTGGCGGGAGCCAACGGTCTCGCGCTCTCGTGTGGCGCTGCCCTTGCCCGCCGTCTGCTGCAGGGTCACGTCCCCGTTGCTGACAGAGTATATTGCTTACCGTGGCGGGCCGGCCCGGGGCCGTAGCTCACCACTCCGGGCCGCATGCGGGCCGATGGAATATATGGATGCGGGCCGTGACGTTTGATATGAAAATACCAAAATTTATGCAAAATTTTGCGATTTTTACAATATCACCATACTTAAAATTAAATTTTCGCGCCTGCGGCGGGCAATTTTGGAGACTGGCCGTATTGGCCGAAAGCGGGCCAGTGGATTTGCTGATTGCGGGCCGTAAAGAAAAAAATAAAGCAATACACACTGGTTGCTGACTCCAGCTCCTCCTCTGCCGCCGGGCTGCCCAGTTTGCACCCCCACATCGGGGGCCACCACCGCGGTCCGGGGGGCAACACCAGCTCGCTGCGGGTGAATCTCCCCCCCCGCCCTCCGCCAGCTGCGGATCAACCGAAGCGATCCCCGCTGGGGGGTCTGCGCCGGGGTGCTCTGCGTGCACCCCTCCAGCGTCTGAAATGACCCCCGTTGGAGGATCCGCGCCGGAGTGCTCCGCGGGCACCCCTCCAGCGACTGAGTTAACCCCGGCATGGGGGTCTGCACTGGCGGTCTCAGCTGTGGGGTCTGCAGGAGCGGACCGTGTGCCCCCCCCTTGGCTGTGGAACTCCTTCAGGCACTCCCTGAAGGTGGCCGCTAGGGCTGCACGGGTAAGGGTCCGCCCTTCGTCACGCTCTCGACACCGCAGCCTCCGCTTCCTCTCCTTGGCGTCGCGATGCCTGCGGGCACGGTCACTAAGTCCGTCACTCTGCCCGCTCCTGCCCGACTTAGACGACCTCGAGGATTTTGATGACCTCGACGAGGACGTCTGCGAGGCGGACGAAGAGCCCCCGCCAGAATTGGAGTCGGACTCCTCGCGGAAAGGTAGGTTGCGCTCGTCCCAGCTCCCCGGTCCCGACGAACGACGAGACCGCCGACGCCCTGCGTTGTTCGAGACGAACACTTCAGGCGGTTGTGGCGGTGCTGCGGACGTCTCGTCCACGCCAACAGTGACAACGCGTTGCGCTGAGGCTGACGCAGTGATGGAGACGACCAGCTCTTCCTGCTCCTCCTCGTCGTCATCCACCTCGTCCCAGCGCTGCCCTTCCCCGTACGGATCGTTGGGGTCCACGTCACTGTGCCCCCCCGCCCGCAGATACTCGTCGTAGTCGTTGGGGTCCGCCTCGTACTCATACGCAGACTCCTCGCCAGCACTACGGCCAAATGGGTTGTCGGGGTCTACGTCAATGTAGCCCCCTGCTCTCAGGTACTCATCGTGAGGGCAGGGATTGTCTGCGACAGGCTCCTCTTCCGGCTCATCCTCCTGTACCCCTCCAGCGTTCGTCGCGTGGGCCCCTGCAGGGAAGCCCTCACCGGGGTGTTCTGCGTGCACCCCTCCAGTGGTATGAAAGGCCCCTGCTGGGTAGCCCGTGCCGGGGCGCTCTGCGAGCACCCCTCCAGCACCATAGGTGGCCTGAGCTCCCACCTGCAAGCCTGACGCAGCCAGCACCGCCGCCTCTTCCTGCCGACGATACGCCAGCCAGCGTGCCGCCTCCTCAGCACTCCTAGCAGTCCCTGGCAGCGTCTGAGCCGGGGAGTGAAGTGCAGGGGCGTAAGGGGAGGGAACCCCCCCGAAGGGGAAACCCCCAGACCAGGTCCATGGTATAGCGGGGACCGGTCCAGGAACTGCTGCTGGGGTGTGGTACACCGGGACGGTTCCTGAGGGATGTGGCTGTGGGTAAGGGCTGAGTGGAGTAAGGCGAAGGTCTGCGAGGGGGACCTGAGGTGGTTGATATGGCAGGGGACT